>NAVB01000007.1:0-11049 GCA_002179805.1 Acanthamoeba lenticulata | reverse complement strand
GGCTCGAAGATACATCTGGGGGTGGTAGGTCACTAATAAGATGAGATTGCCATCTGATGAAATCTTCAAGGCAATAAATTTGAGTGAAATGCTCATTTTGGAAGAATCTCGCAAACCCCTTGCCAAGACCTGAACGCGGTAGGCTGGGCAGAGACGAAGCACCAAAGAGAAAGGCAAAGACGCGCCCAAATATCTTGTTCAGGTGGGCCAAACACACGTCCTCCGTATTGGGCCACCAAGCAGAATGACGGTAATCCTGTCGTGTTGTTTTTGCCGGTTTATGAAGATAAGCACAGGGGAAAACATATAGTAGTGGTGGTTGGTGGGGACATGTGCCCTCTTTGGAACCGGCAAGTCATGGATATTGGGCACTGAAGACACTGTGTCATAAGTGGTGGTTGGAGTGGTTTGGTGAGAAGATGACCACATTAAAAAAAAGCATATTGTGTTTTGGTGAGGCATACTGCTAATGCACAAGGTGTTCACTGTGGTTGGATCAGTAACACTGCCTCCCTGCCGGCCTCGATAAGCAAAGTGGAGAGGCAGGCCTGTTGTTAAACTGTAGGCCGTCACATTGGCGTCATACTCATCTCCCGATATCCCCTCTGAATCCACGCTGCCCCATTAACACACACCCCACCCACCATTAAAAAAAAAAAAAATCTGTTACTCACTGTGGACAGTAACCATTGGAGGGAGGTTTAAAACAAACCTGTGAACACAGTGGGTGTTGTAGAGGTAGACGCCTGGCATCAGGTGGCAGAACAACCTAGCAACCTGGTGATCAAGGCCCCATGGATCGCAGATGAGCTGGCTCAGCTTTTCCTGTCGTTGTACCCGCTGTGTAGCTGCTGTGAGTGTTGCCGTGATGGCCTCAAACAAGGTGAAGTTGTCTTCGTCTAGGTCAACTGCCTGCTGTTGAGCGAAAGTTCGCAGCTGGGCAGCAACGCTCCTCTGGCACTTTACACGATCGCCTAATGAAAACAATTTTAAGATGAATGAATATACAAAGGACAGGACAAGAGATGGGGGGGGGGGAAAAAAAAAGGGTGAGATGTACCGGCGTAGTGTAGACGCAGACGCTCCAATGCAATCAACTTCCAGTTAACCATATCCCTTGCAGCATCTTCCACCTCATTGGCATTCTTTCCTTCCAGCGTCAGATGCTCCAATGCAAGCGATGGAGCAGCGGTTGATGACACCTCGGGCCCTGGAGGAGGGTGAGGTGCAGGAAGCCTCGGCAGAGGCCATGAATTAAAGTAGGCTCTTTGCCAGACCTGCCATGATGCTGTCGATGATGAAGCGTCTGAACAGTAGAGTGGAGGTAGAGGAGCCTCCTTGGCAGCAGGCATGGAAAGGAGAGTGTGCCAGGCGTGGCATACAGCTGAGGCGCACACGAGTTGGTCGACATGAAGCCATCCAAGTATATCAAGCATGAGCTCCGCAGGCAGCACCTCATGCACCACCACAACCACCATGACTTTTCCTTCTCCTTCTTCTGTGCTTGGCGGTGCAGTCTTCGTCGTCTTTTTTGTCCTTAAAGGAGCCTCGTTATTATTGTCATCATCATCAGGTGTCGAACGTCGCTTGTTTCCTATCACCATCTTGTGGAAGTGGTGGAGGAGTTGGCGAGTGGTCGGCCATGCACTGTTCTCTTTTTGTGCCTTGGCCAAAATCTGAGAGGAATGAATTGGTAGCCTAATTGGCACAGAATTGCAGCAACTGCAGGCTGTGGGGGTAAAAGCCGGGTTTAGCGGGGTGGTTTGTGGCGCGTGGTGTATGTTGCGTGGTGTTGGAACTGCAGTTGGGCTGGGGCACGTGGTGTGTGGTGCGGTGTAATATCTGGGATTTTCTGGCGTAGGGTGTCTGGGTGGTAGCAGGTAGCAACAAAAAGTTCCGTGCTTCACTTAAAAATTTGGAATTAATCTTTTTTCTTCTTTTTTTCAACTCTCGCCATACTCACCGGCAGGGCTCACCCAAACGCAGCTTTCGGAAAACGACATCCTTGCATACAACATGTGTGGTGAGAAGAGTCTTTGCTGGAAGTATGGTGGAGAGCTCAGGTGGCCTTTTTTGGTAGGCACAAACCAATGAGCTCCAGCTGGTTGGGGTAGAACTTGTTGTTGGTCTTGCTCTAGCCCATGATCATCTCTGTGGTCCTTGTAAATGGATAAAGTTGGTGATCTCTACCATCTTGAGCTGCAGCTTCTTGGCCAGCTGTAGCAGTGAGGAAGTGGACCAAATCTTTGTCTTGTTGTTCACTTGGTATGTTTGACTCACAATGATGACCACTGCCTTTTTGTATTTGCAGGTGCTGATCTCCATCAACATCCCTTTGTGGCCCTTGCTTGCCCACTTCTTCAAAGCCCACTTTGGAGAGCGTCTCATGCTACAATCTCGTGCAGAAATCGAAGAGATACTGGGCAGCCATGCACAGAAAACGTTTGCAACAGGGTACGCCATCATCACCCCACCCCTATCATTTATATGGGAGTACAGACGAATCAAACACCAAAACCATGTTCATGTTGAGGTTTATTGTGAGGTGTACACTGATTCCCACGTCATAGAGTGGCCTCTGCACTGGGACAAAGAAGACAATTTGATCAATAAATAACTTTGCCTTTGAGGACGGTTTGTGGTGATGGTCCAGGCGGTCTGTGGGCGGCGACAGTGATGGTGTGGGTGATGGTGGGGTGGTGATGGTCCAGGCGGTCCGTGGGCGGCAACGGTGTGGGCGACGGTGCGGGCGGCGACGGTCCAGGCAGTCTGTGGGCGGCGATGGTGCGGCCGGTGACAGTGCGGGCGGTGACGGTGTCCTGGCGGTCCGTGGGAGGCGACGGTGTGGGCGACGGTCCAGGCAGCGACGGTCCAGGCAGCGACGGTCCAGGCGGTCCGTGGGCGGTGACGGTGTGGGCGACGGTGCGGGCGGCAACGGTCCAGGCGGCGGTGGGCGACGGTGGGGGTGGTGACGGTCCAGGCAGCAACGGTGTGGGCGGTGACGGTGCGGGTGGCAACGGTCCAGGTGGCGGTGGGCGGGCGGTGCAGGCGACAGTGCCAGTGACGGTGCAGACAGTGATGGTGCGGACGGCGATGGTGCGGGCGGTGACGGTGCGGGTGGCAACGGTCCAGGTGGCGACGGTGGGAGCGGTGACCGTCCAGGCGGTGACAGTGACAGTGCGGGTGGTGACGGTCCAGGTGGCGACGGTGGGGGGCGGTGACGGTCCAGGTCACAACGGTACGGGCGGTGACGGTGTGGGCGGTGACGGTGCGGGCGGCAACGGTCCAGGCGGCGGTGGGCGACGGTCCAGGCGGCAACGGTCCAGGTAGGCGACGGTGGCGACGATGTGGGCGACAGTGCGGGCGGTGACCGTCCAGGCGGCGACGGTGTGAGTGGCGGTGGGTGGGCGGTGCAGGCGACAGTGCCAGTGACGGTGCAGACAGTGATGGTGCGGGCGGCGATGGTGTGGTTGACACTGGGCGGGCGGTGAGGCTCCAGGTGGTGCGTGGGCGGCGACGGTGCAGGCGACAGTGCCAGTGACGGTGCGGGCGGCGATGGTGCGGGCGGCGACGTGTGGGCGGCAACGGTGCAGGCGACAGTGCGCGGTGACGGTGCGGGCGACGATGTGGACGACGGTGCGAGCAACGGTGGCGGTGGTGTGGGTGACAGTGCGGGCGGCGACGGTGACAGTGGGGGCAGTGACAGGGCAGGCGACAGTGCCAGTGGTGCGGGCGGCGACGGTGCAGACAGTGATGGTGCGGGCGGCGACGGTGAGGTTGACACGGGCGGGCGGTGAGGCTCCAGGTGGTGTGTGGGCGGTGACGGTGTGGGCAGCAACGGTCCAGGCGGCGGTGGGCGACGGTCCAGGCGGCAATGGTCCAGGTAGGCGACGGTGGCGACGGTGTGGGTGACGGTGCGGGCGGTGACGGTCCAGGCGGCAACGGTATGGGTGACAGCGTGGTTGGTGACGGTCCAGGCGGCCAAGCAACAGTGCAGGCGGTGCGAGCGGGAGCGGTGACGGTGCAAGTGGTGCGATGGGGTGTGTGGTGACAGTGCGGGCGGGTGGTGACGGTGCGGGTGGCGACAGTGCGAGCGGCGATGGAGCGACGGTATGGACGCACAGTGCGGGCGACCGTGCGGGTGGTGAGGGTGTGGGCGGTGACGGTGACACCCACCGACAGTCCAGGCAGCAAATGTGCGGGCTCTTCCTTCCCATCGTATTTTATATGTGGATGATTGAACATACTGCTGGACCGTGCTGGTGGGAGAGAGGGACTTTTCAGCCCACGTCTTGCAGGTAGAGTCCTTCTTGTTGCTCTTCCCGGTGGCACATCATCGGTTGGCGTGTACCTCTCCACGCACCAAGGCTTGTAGTTGCTGTTAGGCAGCCTTTGGTTCTCCTCCCTTGCCACCAAAGCCTGAAGTGCTGCGGCTAAGGTACCTTTCATGACCCGGTGCTTCCCTTCGAGTGCGTAGTTGGCAAACTTTTCTATCCCCTTGTACTTTGCTAGGAAGAAGCCATAGTGGTTAAGATGTGTATGTAGGTTGTCACGTTCTTTCTCCCGTAGGCCTCAATGAAGGCTTTCCCAAAGGCACGTGCCTGCTTAAACCACTCCTCCTCCTGTTTTCCTGTTGTCATGATGGCGTTGTCCAGTCCAAGCTTCAGGTAGATGTGTGTTGACGGTGTGGGCAACGGTGCGGGCGGTGATGGTGCGAGCGACAGTGGCACAGGCGGCAACAGTGTGAGCGACGGTGCGGGTGGTGACGGTGCGGGTGGTGACGGTGCGGGTTGTGACGGTGCGGGCGGTGACGGTGCGAGCAACGGTGCGGGTGGTGACGGTGCGAGTGACTGTGCGGGCGGTGACGGTGCGAGCAGTTAGGGTTTAGGGTTAGGGTATTCGCCAATGCAAACCATTGAACATAAAAAAATTATATGAGCCATTTATTCAGCATAATACACATTGACCATCAGGGTTACCATTGGTGTTTGTACCGACCACTGGGTTGAATGGCTCAAAGTCCTTGAAGCACTCCTCGATGCATTTATCCTGTTCGGGGTGGTAGTTTTTTAACCAGCCAACTGCCTTGACCATGCTGCTGTGTTGGTACATCGGGATGAAACCAGACGCTGGTGTATAGCCATCCTTTTGCATGCGATACCAATCAATAAACCCGTCCAGGAGCTGAAGTGCTAATGTCCTGGCTTCTTCTCCATGCGAACCCAGCGCAAACTCCATGAGATCATCCACTGATGTCGTGTTCCATCTTACATATTGCGGGTCGTTCACCATCAAATGCAGACCACCAACGACGGCTTCCACAGCCATGCTTGAGATGCACTTGTGGCACATCTTGTGTTTCACTTGTAGTGAGATCTAAAGCATTGAAAGGGGGGGGGCTTTATCCAATTCCATTTTGTATTTCTGGAAAGTCAGACGTAATAACACACATCCAAAATCCTAACCCTTTGCCCCTGAGAGAATCTCTTTCACAGTTACCAATGTCAACAGGAGGTGAGATCAGGCCAGTGCATAAAAAACACTTTGTCAAATACAAGAAGCACTTTGGAGATGGTACACTCACGATGATGCAATTCAGAAACTTGCATCTGATGCATCAGATGCAATACATCCATCAGGAGGTCAAGTGAGGATTCCCAGAATAATGGGGAAGAGAATGGGGCGGGTGGTTTGGATGCTACCATTGTGCCAGTGCATGGGTGTTTCACACACGCGGCCTGTGATATTCACCATGTGATTGTACCAAGAGATAATATTAGTATTACCATCATTTTATTCTAAAATAGATTGATGATTATAGTAAAGAGCGCCAGCAGTATGGCCAATGCTCCACTGGCAGACCAGATTTCATGGGCCTGGCCTTGCATGACCCAATCCCGATCTGTTGCCACCATGTCTTGGTGTCGCCGCCACCGCCACTTCCACCCCCACTTCCCCCCCCCCCGCTTCCACCTCCTCCACCTCCACCGCCATCATTTGGCTTGCCTCCACAGTAGAAATCGGCAGTGTTCTTGTTGAGCTTGCAACCATTGGCCACTTGGCAGTTGATGATGGCGCCACACAACTTGGGGCAGTTCTGCATCTGAGTCATTAGGTTGCTACTCTTGTACCCATGGTTGGTGCATTCAACGTCAAAGCAGGCTTGCCCGGTCGGTAGCGTTGAGTGGTAGCATGCACAGATAGGATCGCCCTTGTGCAGTGGGTTACTAGCTGTACCACAGTAGGCAGACATGGGGCCATCGCAAAACTTCTTGTTATTTGAGTCCGAGCAGAAGGAACTACATGCCAGTAGACCCATGTTTTCCGTCTTGGAGCATTCGGTGGCCAGCGTGTCCCTGCACTCATCAGAGAACGGACACCACGAGTTACCACAGAACCAAATTCCGCCCTTTTTGCCAAGACAGCAATCGGTCCTGTTGCTCTGCGGAGGGTTGATCCTACGGCACTGGCCGTTGGTGCCACACCAGTTACCACCGTACACGTTTTGGACGTCGTTGCACATCTTGTTACCTCCATCTGCAAACACCGACTGGATACCGTAGACTGTCCAACCACACGGACCTGGCTTCTCCTGCGCCGAGGCCATCGACACGCATGGGTCAGCGAACTATTTTTTGTCTCACTCGATGATTAATCGACGAGAGGAAAACAAAAAAAAAACCACGTCCACCGAGTGTGATGTCCTTCATATCTCCTGATGGATCACCATACCCACCGGGACCGACGGCACAGGCAGGCCCCACCTGGTACAAACCGTGGGCCCTCGGCGAGTCCGCGGCAAACCAAAACTACCCGGGAGACGACCTGCAGGCCGTACCAATCAAGGGCAACATGCCGGGAGATGGCATCAGCAGCAGCAGCAACGCCGACGGTGATGATGGGACCATCTTCCGTCTCCCCAAGGTCCTTCGAGGCCGCCTTCTCGACAGGAAGAGACGAGGATCTCTCACGGACCCCGGTTCATCTGCGATGATGAAACATCCAGCGACCGACCCCGACGCGCGCTTGATCATCATCACGTTCCCCGAGAACCAGAGTCGTGTGGACACGACGTACATCTACCCGGAGCCACCACTCGATGCTACAAGGCAGCCGCACCTGTGCATCGCGTACAGAATGCCTTTGGCATGGAGCAAGGAGTTCAAGTGCCTCTGCACGTCGCTGTTCCGCGAGCTGGCCCAGGCCGTGGTGGAGCATAAGGCGCGTAGCCTTTTCGCCAAGTACCATCACTTGATCAGCGGGTCGTGGTCCAGCGCCAACGTCTACGCGGTTCTTCTCGATGGACACCAGGTCGTGAGTTGCTGCGAGATCAGCGTGTCCCGGCGGAAGGCGTCGAAGTTCCCCAAGGGTTCAGAGTCAGAATGCACGTCACCGTCGTCGTCATCGGAGGCCAACGTCGACCTTCTGTGGAGTCAGCCTCCCCGCGACGAACTCTCTGCGTCCGATGAGGACGAAAAGGAGAACGAAGAGGATGATGACGACGACGAAGAGGAGGACGAGGACGATGTGGAGGACAACAACAATGGTGACGACGACGACGACGACGACGATGACGCCGCGGCAGACGGGGACACCGAGCAGCCTAACGTCGCGTTCTCCATAACGCAACCCCCTCTGGTCATCACCGCGTTGAGATATATGTCGTGTGAGATAATGGCCGTGGGCGAGAAGGTGGAACTGTCTCTCTGTCCACCACACTCAGGCTTTCGGAGAAGACTCGTGATTTACTGTTTGGTGTAGCTTGTAGTTGGTGTTGCTGGCCTACCACCGACGGACAATGAGTATCTTGCGAATCTTCACACTTGACACAGTCGTCATCATCATCAACATCATCATCTTCGTCGTTGTCATCGTCGTCGAGGATGGCGGTGGTGATGGCACCGTTGACGGTTTGTTGCGACGTGCGCACCGTTTGTGTGGTAGTGAGAGATGCGAGGCGTTTCTTGAGGGCTTTGTTTTCTTCAAATGCCTCTTGGATGCGCTTTTCTCTCTCGGCAGTCTCTTCCTTGAGAGCCTCGAATGTGGCTTGCTTGCGGTCCGCCCCGATCATCCACCGCAGGCTTTCTCCCTGCTCTTCCGAGATGTCCTCGTTGTCTGACAGGGGCAGTGCATCGGTGCGTGTGCATTTGCGGCCACCACCGGAACCGTTTGCTTTTCGCTTTCTCGTCGTCGTGGCTTTGGGCTTGGTGGGGTCCATGACTGTGGGTCGTGCGCGACGTGGGTGTTTTGACGCGTGAGAGTGTGGGTGGAAATGACGGAGTTATGCATGACGTCGGTGGGTCAATAGTCTACCGCCGTCACCGACGCAACTTCGTAACAAGTTCTGTGTGACGAACCCGGATATCCTGCCGCGTGTGCGTCCGTGACTGGGGATTAATATCGCTCGCTGACAAAACATAGGATCACTTCACCAACCCACTCTAACCCCACACGAACACAAACCGCTCCAGTGGGCGCCTTAGAAAAAAAAATGTCTTCCAGCGACGAGGAGTTCATGCATGAGGAGGAGGAGGAGGTGATCACCGAGGAGGGTCTCTCTGACGCGGAGGAGATCGAGGAGGACTCCGACATCGAGGAGCTCGACGACGAGACGCGCCCTGTTGTCAAGAAGGGAGGCAAGAAGAAGGCCGGCATTAAGCGTAAGACCGCCGCCGCCACATCTGCCTCCTCTTCCTCCTCTTCCAAGAAGAAGAAGCGCGATCCCGATGCCCCCAAGCGCGCCATGAACGCCTACATGTTCTTCGCCAACGACAAGCGCGCTGCCGTTCGCAAGGCCAAGCCCGAGCTCTCCGTGACCGAGATCGGTAAGGAACTTGGCCGGCTCTGGAAGAAGGCCACTGAGGCCGATAAGGGCAAGTACGACGTCAAGGCCAGGGCTGACCAGAAGCGCTACGAGCGCGAGATGACCAAGTACAAGGCCAAGAAGGCCCTCACCGACCCGCCCAAGAAGCCCCTCAACGGCTTCATGCACTTCTCTAAGGAGAGGCGCGAGAAGCTCAAGGCCGACCACCCCGAGTGGAAGATGGAGAAGATCAGCAAGGCCCTTGGTGAGGCCTGGGGCAAGATGTCCGAAGCTCAGAAGAAGAAGTTCGACGACCTCGCCGAGCGCGACAAGAAGCGCTACAACACCAAGAAGGCCGAGTGGGAGCGCAAGTATGGGCCCGTCCTGACCGCTGCTGGCAAGAGGAAGCGCAACGATGAGGAGCGCACCACGCCCGCCGTGGGTAAGAGTGGTGGCAAGTTCAGGAAGAACGTTGAGGGCAAGCGTGTTCCGGCCAACATCCCCCGTGCCATCCCCACCACCGACAAGGCCAAGGCCCTCTTTGCCAAGAAGCGCGAGGCCATGAAGCTGCCGGAGTCGGCCACCGATGCCGACACTGAGCTCATCCTCAGTCTCGACGGTGGCACTGTGGCCGCTGCCCTGTGGCACGCCCTGGCGCCCTCGAGTCAGCGTGAGAAGGCGTTTGGCGAGAACGAGGACGCCAAACTTGCTGACATTCTTCTCAAGAAGAAGGCCAACAAGGAGTCGCCGTACATCAGCGGCCTCCCGGCCAAGTTGGCCCGCGCCTCCGACTGGCTCGCCAAGCCCGAGAACGCCTACAAGGCCCTCCTGTTCGCCCGCAAGTACGACGAGGCCAAGCAGACCGCCATTGAGGACCGCCTCAGGCTCAGCTTGAGCCAGTACATCCCCGTCGTTTTCCCTGAGACGGCGCAGATGGATTCGATTGTGCGCGCCCTCAAGCGCGTCTATGGTGCCGACTACGCCCAGAAGGGTAAGGCCTCGATCAAGAAGAAGGAGTAGGCCGATTTCAACATCGAGGCTGGTCTCACCGGTCGCGACTCGGAGGGCCTCTACCCGCTTCAGTCTGGTGATCGCTTCGAGGTCTACCTCGCCCCCAAGGAGCTGGCGGACAAACTCGTCGGCAAGAGCTTTGGCTACAAGCCCACGCGCTTCCAGGACCTCAAGAAGGCCAAGCAGGACGGCAAGGTTAGCCGCGTGGGCTTTCTGTAAGAAAATCTCCAACCCTAAAATATAATCGTTCCTTCCCATCAAAAGAGAGAATAAGAGAGGAGAGAGGAGAGAGGAGAGAGAGAAAGAGGGCGGGGATGGGCGTCGGCTTTTTTTTTTTTGGAGGTGTTTGCTTTAGGTGTGACGTGGCCCGCTCACTGGTGTGGTGTTGCTTGAAATGCCTCTTCTCCCAAGGATTGGGAAAAAGAAGAACCTGCCACTGTACAGTGAAGAAAACATGTTTTTTGCCACTTTCTAGCTTGTCCTTGGGGTGTGGTCGGTGACCGGGCACTAGTTTCGCCATTTGTTGTTTTTACCTCTGTGGGCGTTGTACCTCTCTTTTTTTTGCGGCCGGCAACAAAAAGAAGACAAAAAACACTTTTTTTGTGTGGTAAAACACTCTTTTTTTTTGTGCGACAAAACAAACACGAACAACACTATCAGAGCCTTTGTGCACTTGTAACTTTTGTTGGTTGGCGCGACCGCAATAAAATGGCGCGGCGCAGTGTGCGGGCAGTGCCAAAATTGCACCAAACAACCACGCGGAGAAAATGAGCGGAAAGAGAAATCGCCAGAACAAAAGAAACAGGACGAGAAATGACCAAGCCAGGTACGCGGAGGCGGGCAGCAGTATTGCCGGCATTCCACTCACATTGTCGACAAATGCAGACGTGTCAGTTGGCTGGCCCGTGTTGTCGCCCTTGTGTGTGCTTTTCTTTTCCTTGTGTGGACCCCACTCAAGGATGGCATTGTGAACAGTATACGCCACGTAGCTGAGGAGGAAATGAAAAAACTCCTGCCACAACTCCTGGCGGTTCTCGTGAAGTATCTCTTCAATTCCTGGTCCTAAGGAGAAACCATCTCAACAAGTGTGGCCCCTCTCTCCCTCTCTCTTCTCTCTCTCACAAATTTTCATAAAAGCAAGGGTTTAGGGTTAGGGTTAGGGTTAGGGTTAGGGTTTAGGGTTAGGGTTAGGGTTAGGGTTAGGGTTAGGGTTAGGGTTAGGGTTAGGGTTAGGG
>NAVB01000006.1:0-10959 GCA_002179805.1 Acanthamoeba lenticulata | reverse complement strand
TGTTGGCTTTTGCTCGGCCTCACTGGTCTGCCCTCAAAACCAAAACCAAGCTTCACAAACGGTAACCCCTTACCCTCTTTGCCGCTCTTGTTCTTGTTTTGTTGTTCCTCTTTGGCCTCGACTCGAGTGCGCTCTACGGATCCCTGCTGTGCCTCATCCCGGGGGGGGGGACTGTGTGGTGGGGGCAGGCCTTTGGTCGAGATCCGCGCATATGCCCTTGCCTTTTTGCGCGTGTGCGCCGATGCAGCCAAGGGCGAAGATAAGGACATTTTTCAAGAGCTTCTCCTCTTCATGCAAACTCAAGGCCCCAAGTACTCGCCCCTCCAACCCCTCGCTCTCGGTCCCTCAAACTCTGCATCACCACCGCGGTGGATGGCTCAATGATTGCAACGACTGACGCGCCGGGACCGATTGGCAGGTATGGAGAGGACAACCCACCGGATCTCCCCACGGCCACCACCCCTCCCACACCCGCCTCCGTCAGTGATTCGAGTCCGTCCACACGCAGCAGTCGACGTCTCGTTGTCAAGTCAACTACCACCACCGCCACTACCTCGACCAAATCGTCTTCTTCCCTCGAGCCGTCGTTCCCTTCTTTGGCCGACTCGGCGTACTTGACCAACGTGCGCCGCAAGATCAAGGTATGCGCCTCCCCACACCCTCGTGCCCTTCGTTCCTCCCCCAAACATACTTTTTTTTTTAAAAAATCTCTCGTTTTTTCTTTCCTTTTCTTTCTTACCTCCCCCGCTCGACTCACCTTGTTTGATTGGGGTCGTGGTGGTCGTGGTGGTGGTGGTGGTCGGGCCATGTCTGCACACATGTGTCCTTCAGGGCTGGGCCAAGCGGGTAGTGCTCCTTAACCGGCTGCGTACCGAGGTGGAGAAGTTTGAGCCACCCGAGCAGTTCTGCCTGCCAGCCTCCTTCACGGAGAAGAAGAACCAGCGGCCCGTTTCCTGGTGGGGCCTCGAGGTACGTCAGCGCCTTCTTACCCCCACCCCCCCCCACATCTTATTCTCTGCCCTCTCCCTCCCCAACTTGCTCGTTGTTGTTGTTGTTGTTGGCGGCCTCTCTCCTCCACCCCACCACGCCCCTTGACCACATTTTTTTAAATTATTATTATTTTGGTGGCTGCTCTCCCTCCTGGACACTCAGGAGGACCGAGACCTGCTGTTGGGCAGCTATGTGCATGGGCTAGGCTCATTCGAGGCCATCTTTGCCGACGAGGGCCTGTGTTTCTTCCGCCATCGCCGCTCTCTGGCAAACCTGGCAGGCGGAGCCGGCGAAGAGACGACGTCGCCCAGCAAGCTGGCCAGCAGGGAAGCGCATGCGGCATCGTCCGCTCCCAGCCTACGCAAGACGCGGAGTGGCCGCGCAATCAAAGGCAAGCATGCTGAATCCCACGACGTCCGGGATGGCAGAGAGGATGACATGACACTGGCCATCGACGATGATGATGATGAAGAAGAGGACGAAGAGGACGAAGAGGACGACGATGTGGAGAACGAGGAAGGCGAACCGGGAGCCAAGGGGCTCTCGTCTTCCTCCTCCTCCTCCTCCTCCTCTTCCTCGTCTTCGTCCAAGTGGCCCGCCAAGCGGGTTCTCAATCTGCGGGTGAAGGCGCTCCTGGACTCCATCGACAAGGCGCTTCGCAGTGAGGCCCGCCAACGTCAACGGCAGGAAAAGATCCAAAGCAAGGAGAATCGCAAGCGTATGCGCGAGGATGAACGCGAACAGCGCCTCCAACAGCGCCACCAGCGCCAGGCCATCAAGCGCCAGCGCTTGGAAGAGAGGCGCAATCTCTGGAGCAAGCGTGAGCGTGGCGACTTCCGCGTGGCCCTCATGGCCTATGGCCCCGGTGCGTCTCCGTCCTTCTCCTCACGATCTATTTGTCTATTCTTCTTTCGCTCACGGGACACGATGATGCCCTCGTCGACCAAACCATCAACCGATGCAACATCAACAACTACAACGACTACTCCTACTCCAACTGCTCCAAACTGTTGTTCGCGGGCTCTAGGGCGCTGGGACCTGATCATCGACAAGGCCAGGCTGGTCAACAAAGACGACGAAGCTTGCGAGGACTACTACGAGGAGCTCATCGGCTATGCCAAACAAATGTGCCACGACTTCCCCAATCCCTACGTCGGGCTGGCCAAGGGCAAGCGAGTGCCGCCCCCGTCCCACTCTCGCTCCGCACCTTTGCATGATGACGACGTTGGCGGCGATGACGATGACATCTATGCCGACAATTTCCGACATGAGGAAAGGGCCTTTGACGACGATGCCGATGAGGAGGAGGACTTGGGCACGGAAGAGGCCGCTTTGCCCGCCACCGCTTCAACCTCTGCCGAAAACCCTTATCTGCTCTCGCCCATCATCGCCCACCGTCTTCTCGATAGAGTCGCTCTCTGGACTGAGCTGCGGTTCGATGACACCCCTCCGCCCTCTCTTCTCCTCCTCCCCTTCCCCCCTCCCCCCCTTGCTGCGTCAACTTGCTCCTACTCTCGTAGTCATCTCTCGGAGGATGTGTCGAGACAGATGGCGCGTAAAAACTCACCCGTGTCCTTTATTTACTGTGTTCATGGTATGTGCGGTGGTGGCCATCACCGCCACTTCAGAGACAAGTTGTTGTCGCGCAGCGATCTCAAGCATCGGATGAGTGCGGTTACTCGCGGCAAGATGCCTCCGTGGTGGTGTCCCGGCGAGCACGACCTGGCTCTCTTGCATGCTGTTGATGATTGCGGTATCGGCAACTCGGGCCGCACGTGGGACGAGCTGCTCGCCGACCCCGAGTGCGTCTTCTACACAAGAACACCCAAGAACGGTCGACCCGTCCCGCGGAAGCAGCGCGAGCAGTTCCTGCGCGAGTTCATCGAAGACAAATCTCCACTTCTGAACCGGTACGTGCATTCTACCCCCCCCCGGGGTCTCCCTCTTCTTCCCTCCCTCCCTCTTACTTGACACACTGTGCGCCCGCCCAGCTGATGCGCCATCTCATCCCCCCCCAATTCATGAATAAAAACCAACAACCAACAACCAAAAACTAACAACAACCAACTACGTGCAGGTTGCGGTACTATTGCCATGTGGTGCAGGAGCCCGGTGCCACCGTTGGTGGGGACACTACTACTCCTACCCGTCCACGACGCAAACGGGGCCGATCCGCGGAAGAGGCAGAAGGGGAGGATGTCCTCCTTGACGAGGAAGAGCCAGTCGCCCCTGGCGTCGGTGGTGCTCGGAAGCGGAGCAAGACAGGAGCCACGCCCTCGTCGCGAGCGATTCCCGTCCGGTGCGTTCCCCTTGCCCCTCTCTTCTCTCCTCCCCCGAGGATGGTGGTTGGGGAGCGAGGGCTTAAAATTATAACTGACTTGCCAACACACTAATGAATGAAACGACGTCATCATCATCAACGTATTGTGGTTGTAGGCCCGTTGCGAGGGATGCAACAGGCAACCCTATACTGCCGATAACCATTAAGGGCACTACAAAGATCCTCAACCTTGGCGACATCGTGTGGGATCGCCCTCTCTTCCATTCGAAGCAATACCTCTGGCCAGCCGGCTTCAAGAGTACCAGGTACACCTGTGGTGGTGTGGGTGCAAAAAAAAAAGAAGCACTCATATACCAATCCTCTCCGCGCGCCACAGACGATTTCCGTCCATCTCCAACCCAGATGAGTACACCACGTACACGTCGGAGATTGTGGACACGGGCGAGGACGCGCCAATTTTTCGTGTCACTCCCGAGGACCGCCCAGACTTGGTCTTTGAGCACACCACCTGTTCTGGCGTATGGACGCAGGTAGGGGAGTCAAACTTCCCTTCTTTGCGGTTGTTCGGCGCTTGTGCGTTTTATGTGTGTGTGTGTGTGTGTTTGTTTTCGTATTGAGCCATTATGCGTCATCAGGCACTCAAGGCCATCAAGAAAAAGCCGTCAGTTTCCGTTTCGGGACCGGAAATGTTTGGCTACGCGGCGCCGGTGATACAACTTCTCTTTCAGGATTTGCCCAACGCCAGGTTGACTCCTTTTCTTTCTCCTCTTAATTCGCTGCAGTACTGCCCATTCTGACTGCTGGTGCACAGTAAATGTGAGAAATATGTGCCTAAGGTGTTTGAGGAGTGCACCGACTCAAGTCCTCCCACATCTCCGAGACGTGACGAACCGGAGTCCTATGATGCAACGCTCAGTGCAGAGAAGAGAAAACAGCAGGAGGTGGAAAAACTCAAGGCTGAGGTGAAGCAGCTGCAGGAGCAACTCAAGGCACGGAAACAGGCTGTGGCAAGGAAAGGCCAAAAGATCAGTTCAACCGAGGGCTTGACTGAACCTCGTGCCGGCGAGAGTGAAGATGATGATGAGGAAGAAGACCAATCGGAACCTCACGAACCAGACTACCAAAGTGGAGAGGAAGAAGACGAAGTGGATGATGAGGACGATTATCAAGAAGATGAGGAAGGTGATGAATAGCTTGATAGCCTTAAACCATGTTTCCCACTAGCACCGCACGATTGGTGTGTGTCTTGTCTGCCGTTCTTGTGTTTTGGTCAGCGCCCAGCGGCCTCTCAATGTCAAAGGCCTAGCGCCGCGCCTCTTCTTCGCAACTTTCTAGATCACCCTTTCTTGTGGCCAACTACGACCCAGGACGCGATTATTGCAAATATTGCAATTATTGCGTTTTCCGACCCATGTCCCAAGATCTCAAAACTTACTTGCTACGCTGAAATGACTATTCCTCGTACTTCAATTGCTGAAAGTGGAGCTATTCATGGAATGGGAGCTACACACAAATTCTACACCAGTGGACGTTGTTACCATTCGATTTCCCAAACACAACTTTGAGTTGGCTGAAGGGGACGGTGTCAAGAAGCCTTTACTTTGGTTGCGGCCTTTGGAGAGCTACCAGAGGTTCCAATGGTGTTGCTTGTGGAAATGGGAGCAGAGAAATGACGGCCGCCCCCACAAGTGTTTTTTTGGCTCATGCTCTGGGCACACTTGGAAGAACTGCCCTTCCGCCAATGCCAATGGTACGTTTTCCGACTTGACAGCTTAAACGCGTTTTTGACATTCACTTCACATCGATGGGGGTGGCAGTGTTGTTGGTTGGACAGCTCATGAAAGAGATCACTGCTCACCGCCAAGTACTTCCCCCCCCTCCTTCCTCTTTCATTTATATCTAAATTTTGTTTGTTTGTGTAACTAGTACTAACAACTGCACAGATCAATACACAAGCAGATACTAATTTACCAGTTGTGTCTCATGAGCAAGCCATGGAAATGACATTGGAAGAGCTGGACATCAAGCTTATCCAGCTGGTTCACTTCCAAACACTATTGGAAGCTCAAAAAAAGGTTTGTTTTTATTGTTTGGTTTTAATATTGGACTAATATGTGGTGTGGGGAAGATGTTGAATGAAGTGATTAAAACCAAACAAGCAAAACGGCCTATTCAGGAGCTAGAAGAAGAGATTCGTCTCTTGAGAGAACGCCTGGCCTCTGCTCAAGAGGCTCTTGAAGTCAAATGTCGCAACCAGCTGCCCCAAGATGAACTGGCAGTGGAAGATATTCTGGAAGACTTGGGCCAATCTTCTTTCACCCTCTCCCCACCACTTCCACCAAGTGGTGATGTTGTGCTAACAGGTCAATCAAGTGATGATGAAGATGGTGCGTGAGTGAAGCTGATGGCTCAAGTGGTGAAGAGGACGATATTGTCAGGAGATGGGTCCAAAATGATTTCCGCCCCCGTGTGGCCCCCATCGCCGTAGTGCGCCATCACGGGAATCGATTAGCTTCTGGTTGATTATTTTTTTTTTGTGGGCTTGTTGATGAGGTTGATGAGGCGCCTTGAGAGACGTGAGAGAACAAACCGCCACCTCCGATCGATAAACGCGATAAACGCAATAAACGCAATACAGCTAGCATTATTCAAGTCGTCCCATTTTTTACAAATCGTGTCAGCCGCCCCCTCCCCCCTTCCAAAACATAAGAATGGCGAACAAGACACATACCATCATGATCCTCTTGTTATTTTAGATAGCTTTTGATCGAGCATGACCTCTTTCTGACAACGCCGAAGCGAGTTTTCTGCTAAACAATGATCGGAATGCGTGCATTCTTGACATTGTTGTCAGGAAAACTCGTCTGTACGATGCCAAAGACAAGTGATGCCCGGACAAAAGATGTTCGGCTTTGGATGCCGGTCATGGTGGTATGCGTAAATCTTCGAGTTTTGGGGTAGGTCCAAACGGCCGGCACGATTTGTAAAAAATGGGACGACTTGAATAATGCTAGCTGTAAACGCAAAAGGAGATGGGTCCAACCGGCCACAAACGCAATCAACGCAAAAAACGCGATAAACGCAAAAAACGCATGCTGAACGCAACAAACGCGAGCAAAATGCAATAAACGCAAGCGGAACGCAATAAACGCAAGCTGAACACAATAAACGCAAGTTGAATGCAATAAACGCAAGCTGAACGCAATAAACGCAAGCTGAACGCAACTCAAACGCAACAAACGCAAGTTGAATGCAACTCAAACGCGACTTACACATTGTCAACCCCCTGAATATGTCAACGCCCTCAGTGTCAACGCCTCCTCACCGCCAGCACTACGATATGGACCTGTGCTTCTACCCCCCCAGCACTACAAAATGGACCAACGCGCCTCCCCCGCAAGCAATAATGCTTCAACGCCCCAGCACCAACTTCGTACCAATTTACGCCTCTCTTGAGACCTTGGTCTTGCGGCAGAAAGGGGCGGCAGAGGCTAAAACAGTGCTGTTGCTCCCCTTCCAAATAGACACCACTCTGGCGCATCTTCAGGGTCAAGCCGGCAGGGCTCTGTCTTGGCATGCATCTTCAGTAGTGTTTACTAACAAGAGTGTTGTGGTGCTACCGCCATAGTGCAGAACGCCTGGTGACCGGAGCTTTGTACACTGTCGTTACACATATGAAGACAAGTAGCAGCCAAAACGCATGGTTTTTTCAACAGTTCAATGTGAACTTGTGCTTTCATTTCAGCTCGGTTTATTCAAGTCGTCCCATTTTTTACAAATCGTGTCAGCCCCCTACCCCCTTCCAAAACATCAGAATGGCTAACAAGATACATACCTTCATGATCCCCTTGTTTTTTTAGATAGCTTTTGATCGGGCATGACCTCTTTCTGACAACGCCGAAGCGAGTTTTCTGCTAAACAATGATCGGAATGCGTGCATTCTTGACATTGTTGTCAGGAAAACTCGTCTGTACGATGCCAAAGACAAGTGATGCCCGGACAAAAGATGTTCAGCTTTGGATGCCGGTCATGGTGGTACGCGTGAATCTTCGAGTTTTGGGGTAGGTCCAAACGGCCGGCACGATTTGTAAAAAATGGGACGACTTGAATAATGCTAGCTGTATGCAAACCTTGTTGCATCATGCCAGCCAAACCATATGGCCACATGGCATCAAAATCATTGTTTTTCCAAGAACAGCCCTGAACCGAACCCTTGTGGGTTGGTGTTTGGCTTACTCCTATGTTGCAGCTGCAAAAGGTGTCTGGTGACTTAGTTTGTCCGCACGAACAATGTGCACCACAATCGAAAAATATTTGTTGCACCTATTTATGGGCAGGTTTATTAGGTGTGTAAGGCAAAAACTAGTTGACCTTTTCGAAGTAGGCAAGAGACTCCTTCGGGTCGGCCTTCATGGTGGCGGCGCCAGGCTGAAGAGGAAACAATTTAGTAAGAACAAGAGTGGGAAGTGAGGGGAAGAAAAACGTACGGTCCAGTTGACAGGGCAAACTTCGCCATGCTCGTCAACGTACTGGAAGGCCTGAACAAGGCGGAGTGTCTCATCAACGTTGCGTCCGACAGGGGCGTCGTTGAGGGTGGCTTGAACGAGCACGCCCTTAGGGTTGATGATGAAGAGTCCACGGTAAGTGTGGCCAGCCTCCTCGATCAGAACGCCATACTTGCGCGAAATGGTCTTCGTCAGGTCAGCCACAAGCGGAATCTTGAGAGCGCCACCAAGGCCACCCTGCTTGCGCGGAGTGTTGATCCAGGCCAGGTGCGAGTACTTGGAATCGACCGACACGCCCACAACCTCACTAACACAAACAGTTGTGCGATTAGATGCAAATGACGACAGAGGCTATCAGTAAAGATTGTGTGCCAATCTTACGCGCCAATCTTGCGGAATTCGTCCGAACGGTCGCTGAAGGCAAGAATCTCGGTGGGGCACACAAAAGTGAAGTCCAACGGATAGAAGAACAGCACCAGGTACTTGCCTGTGGAAAAACGAGAGCGCACAATGCATAAAAGGTTATGTTAACGCCACATAAAACGCAACAAAGAGTGTGTACCGTGGTAATCCGAAAGCTTGACGCGAGTGAAGTCCTGACCGAGGACGGCCTCCTCATCGAAGTCAGGAGCAGGCTTACCAATGATTGCTTGGGAAGACATTTCGTGTATTGTGGCTCAGCTGGCTTTGAAGAAACAAAGAAGGACAGCCAGCTTAAAAGCTTGGACAAAATAAACACAGACGCTGACGTCACTGCTTGTCGGCGACAGGCGGGAGGAGAAACGGGAACAAAACAATTACCCCGAAGAAGCAAGCGGAGGCTTGTGGAAGCTTCAGCAATCCAAAAATGTCGACTGCGCTGCAGGTTGTGGGCACTCTGCTCTTTACTGCTGTGTTCCTTCCTTCGCTCATGTGTGCGTTTATATGAGTGTTCGTGGCCATATAGAACACGATGGTTAACCTCAATTCAAAACTTCGATTTTGTGCGTAGACCACGCAACCAATGCCGACACGCTCATTCCAGTGACCGAAAGCGCACTTTCGAGCGCCCTTGGCCAAAGTGTTGGTCGGGAGGTGGCGGCTGGGGTCTATTGGGCTTCATCAGCTCTTTTGCTCGGGGCGCCATTGTTGGTGCTTGGTTTAGTTTTGCCTGTGTTACGCAAGTTTGGCGCTTTCCTGTTGGTGCTGTTCCTCGTCGGCGTTACACCTGTCATGCACGCGTGTACGGACAGTCTTCCTATTCATTTATTTTTGGGCTCTCTCCCTGCCCAGGCTAATAGCTCCACCTCTCCCTCTTCTTCTTCTTCTTGATGTTGCACGTCGCGCTCTTCTCCCAGTCTGGAGTCAGGCGGACCCCGTGCAGCAGCAGGCCCAACTGGCCCACTTCCTCAAGAATGTATCGCTCCTCGGCGGTTTGCTGCTTATCCTTGCTGAGCCTCCCCGCGTCACCCGCACCGAAGCGTTCAAGAACAAAAAGCGCCGCTAGCGACAACTGACAACGGTTCGGGGACATGTCCCCCTGATGTGCGCCATCATTTCTTTGTGTGGACCAAAAAACAGGAAAACAGCCTAGGTCATGCCTGGTCAGTAGCGGATTTATTTTATTTTGGGGGGGGGGGTGGAAGGCTGCGTGTCACACAGGCTGAGGGCCTGGTGGCGGTGTCGTTTCTCGTGCTTGCGGCGGTGATGGTGGAGGGGGCTCATCAGCGCCTCCTGCGCCCTCCTCCTCTCCCCTTCTGCCCGAGGTGGTGGCCAGAGCGAGGGGTGGCGGCGGGAGGTGGAACTGCGGGCCTCCCCCGGCTAGGAGCAGCTCCGGGAAGGCGGGTGCTTTGGGGCGCCGCGGTCCCTTCTTGCGGGTCTCACTCGGCGGCCGCGCAATGTCGGGCGTAGGAGGCACCAGCACAGGTGCCGCTTGCGATGTGTCGAGAGACTCGTCCAACAGCGAGTGGGAAGAAGAAGAAGAGGTGCTGCCGCCTCGCGCTTGGTGTGGCTCTTCAGCGGCGCCCCTCCGAAGAGGTAGACGGGCCTTCCAATCATGATGCGTGTGCGGGTGGGTGGGTTCATGCGCGCGCAGGTGAGTGCTAACTCTCTACCACTACTGCTGCTGCGTGGGGCAGTGCTTGCTTGCTTGCTTGCTGGCTGGCTCGGGCAATGACGGGCGGGCGGAAGGAAGCGCCAGGCATTGTGTACCTTGAATGCTTTCTGGCAAAAGGACGTGATGAGATCCACACTCCAGCTCGCAGCCTCGGGCAGCGGATGGACCGTGAGGTAGAGCTTAAAGGCTCGCAACAGCATGCCCTCAGCCTGCTGCTGTTGCTGTCCGGAGGCCTCTGCTTGGTCGCGTAGCATGGTCTCGTCCAGGTCCCTATCACTACGGTCGGTCCGCGCAGCCATGGGTCTCTGAGGCACCGACACGCGGCCGAAGACGCCCAGGGCGTGCACGTAGGCTTCGAAACTCCGACGCAACCATTGCTTGGCCTCGTCTGTGCTTGCAACCCCGCCACGCGCCGCGAGCAAAATTTGTCATGCTTCATTCTTGTGCTTACAAGAGAGTGAAAAAATAGATAAATAGACAAATAGCTAACGCCTGACCAACACACGGGGGGCACGGGAGAAGAGGCAGACGGCGCACCCTGCGACACGGGACCTGGGCAGGGCAAGAACCCTTCCGTGAGGTCGACAGTAGAGCCAGGCCGGTTGGGCGACGATTGGCTGTGGCTTGCTAACCGCTCGCCGAGCCGCTCATAAAGCGCCTGATGGGAAGCGCGGCAACGTGGGTTGGACCTCCTCCTCCTCTTCTTCGGGAGGGAGAGAGGGGGGGGGAGAGATCCATCGGGGGTGGGGGAAGGAGAGAGAGAGAGAGAGGTTGATGGGTAACCGCCTGCAATCTCCAAGGGGAACATACATGGACAAGCGAAGAACAAACAGCGGCAAGGACGTCGTGCTGCTGCGCGAGGATGGAGTCCTTGGCAAGCTTGGCCATGACAAGCTCCAAGCGATCGACGTCCTGAGTAGCGCACAGCAGCTCGTGAAAGAGGAGGATGTACTTGCGGCGGTAGCACTCAAACTTGCCCGCCCCGTCCAGGTCCACGCGCCACACCTGGTGCAGCATCCCCCAAAGGCCATACGCGCCCGTGTGTGTGTGTGTGTTTTTTGCTCGTTAGTTTTGTTTCCTTTGGTGTG
>NAVB01000005.1:0-94391 GCA_002179805.1 Acanthamoeba lenticulata | reverse complement strand
GCAGGTCTTGAGCCGTACAAGTTGTTTATTCCTCCATCTCAGAGGCGTCCTCTGTGATCTCGTTTGACTCCACAAACAGCTGGAACTCGGACTGGAAGGTGCCAAGCGTGTACTCGGCGATCGACACCAAGTCGTTGAGGCCCTTTCGCAGTGCCTCCACTGCTGGCGCGCCTGTGTGCGATGACGATGAAGAAACCCGACGGGTGAGGGTGAGGGGTGCGGAGGTGCACATGAACACGCGTAAAAGGCCGTGAGGTACCTTCTTTCGTCTGCACACGCACATTCATCTTGGGTTCCGATGGGTGTGGCACGCTGTAGCCACAAAAGTCCACTTCGGGGCTAGAATTCAAACGGACAAAATAAGGTCTACTGCAACGTCACATCAAGGTCGGAGAGGCGTACTTTTTCATTAGAATCCAACGCAAAGAATTGCCTAGCGTATGATCTTCATTGACCAGTGTGGCTGTGATGAGGTTGTCGGACTCACCCGCTGTGATTTCAAGCTGTATCGGAGCGATGAGAAATCTTCATCTCTAAAATTTTTCCACATAAAAGTCTCTGCACCTTCTTGAAGTCGTCGCCAGTTGGGTCGATGGTGACGCTTGGTCCGGTCGAGTATTCTTGATGCGCCATTTCCGTTTTGATGTTGCTCGAGTTGTGTTTGTTACCGATTAGTTTTATTTCCTTCTATTTTCTACTTTTCCAAGCTCAACCAACGCTCAACATCAACAAAGGGGAAAAAGGTGATGCACGTCTCCTGTCTGCCACTCCCTCATGAGGCAATCTTGTGTCTTATCCTGGGCCGAGCTCGTCTTTTCTCTCGTGTAGCTTTGAAAGCTAACTCTTCTCCCTCCCTACAGCGGCCGCGTTTAGTGTCACCATGCACGTCTTTGGAGGCAGCAGGAGGCGGAGCAAGCTGCCGATCCCCAGCTTGAAGACACTGTGCACCATGACCATTTGTGACCACCTCGACATGCTCACCAGCGTTGGGGACGTTCCTGACGAGCTCATTGTCCCCATCCTCACCCGCTGCACTCCCGAGCAGCTCTTGGTTCGCTCTACTCTCTACCTCTACTCCTGTGGCCCTGTCTTTGTGGCTGATGATGATGTTTGCTACCCCCCTCGTGGAATGCTGTCTCCCGGCAACTGCAGGTTGTGGAAGCACACACGGTTCGTTCCCTGTCTCTCTCTCTGTGCACACACTGGCGTGCGCAAGTCTACCCTGCTGATGCATCATCTCTCCAAATAGGAACGCAAGTTGCCCACCGCCCCGATGTGGCAGCGCCACTGCGAGGTTCGTTTGTCCCTCGTGGTCAATACGCTCGCGCCAGTGTATGATGACACTCTGCCTCTGCCATGCAGAAACTGCACCTGGGCGAAGAAGCAAGGGAAGTGGACGGGAGGAAGTTGAGCTGGAAGCAGGTGTGGAAGAACGAACAAAAACGAATCGCACAACGCAAGGAGGAGGTCGCCCTCCGGCTGCGTAAAATGTACAACGACGCCGAAGCAGGTGCTATTCCCAATCTTCAGCTGCTCTTCCCTCCGATGAAGCATTGATTGACATCCCTTGGTTCCCAAAGCCAAAAAGCATCGCGCAACGAAGCAGATTACGGCTGCTGCGCCCAAGGCGCGGCCTTTCGCCTTCGGCCGAAGCTCAGGGTCCGGTGGATTTGTCTACTCTCCGCCCACCACCGCCCGCGCAAGGTAACAACCTTCCTCGCTCTCTCGTGCCTCGAGCCTCCCGGTTAACTGTTGATCGGCCCATCATGGACAGGCTTGCAAAGAAGATTGGCGCCACTCCCCGAAGGTTCGCGTCTGCCGTATGCAACCATGTTTGTGCACTTGACCAACAAAGCTTTCTCTCTTTTGGTTTGCTTCAGCACGGCGCCACCGCTTATCAGCCCGGCTGCGCGCAAGCTGCAGTTAGCGGGAGGTTCGAGTTCTTCTTCAAGTCCGTCATCTGTTACTCGACCAAGCAATGGCATGAATGGCTTCAAATCTTCCATCTCGCCTTCCAAACCCTCCATCACTTCTCGCCAGCAGCTCAACTCGCCTACTCAGCGACCTTCACCTCCTTCTTTTTCTTCTCCTTCTTCTTCAGCGTCCATCACTCGAGTTTCAAGCACTTCTCACATGGCCTCGCCCTCGACCTCTTCCGTGTCACCTCGCGCTCCTCTCCGTCCAACCTCTTCCAAAGCTCCATCGTTCTCTCCTTCTTCCTCGACAGTGTCCTCAACGTCATCGGTGCGCACGCCCATGTCGACGACAGCTCGATCGGCCAGCCCTCCGCTCCTGCCGGTGGTCTCCGCGCCCGTCCGCAAGAAGAAGAGACAAGAACTCGATATGCCTTCCTTCACGAAACTCTCCAAAGCCCAACGCCCCAAGTGACGGCGTTCTTTGATGTTGCCCTGCTCTTCTTGTCCATGTACATAGCTTTTGCGTGCTCCTGTGGATGAGCTTTGCCTGTTTGCTCTCCGGGGGTTGTACTCGGGTTGACTGCAACTGGACGGAGTTGGTTGGCGTGAAGTCACTGGCTCCGCCATTTTTGCTCGGCCGATCCGCCCCGCACCTAGAGCACACAACAAGCAAAGGGGCCGGCGGGCGAGCCCGGGAGCCAGAGAAGAAGGATGTCGAGGATCAAGTCTAATGCCAACGTCAAGAAGGAGAAGGAGAAGGAGAATGCACTTCGCATCGTGCGACAACCTTTGCTTTTGCTTCCCCCCCCTCTTCGTTTTGTGTGCAAGATTTTGGTGTTGTGGACGGTCCGGGATGCACGTCCTTGCTTCTCACGACATTGGTGCGGGACATAGTGCTTTATGGGCTACACAACTGTGGGCAAAACGTGCCTGGTCCTGCGGTTCCTCCACGACGAGTATGAGGAAATAGACGACCCGACCCTAGGCACTTCCCCCCCCCCCCGCTATTGAACCAGCTGTGGCGGCTGCTGCTGACGCTGGGCCTCTCCTCTTGCAGAGGACAGCCACCGAAAGGAGCTGGTGCTCGACAATGAACGCATCGTTCTGGTACCTTCCTGCTGCGTCCCATAACGCTCGTGCCGTGCCACTTTTTAAATTGTGTTGCTTCTCTGCCGGTCTCTGTTGGTCAGGATTTGCTGGACACGGGGGGTTCCGAGGAGCACCACTGCCTCCACGACAAGGTCAGTCCTCCTCTTCTTCCTCCTCCGCCACGATGAGAGACTCGACTTGCCACTCGCGTTACGGCGTAAAACTGACTGGCTGGTGCTGGGCGCAGTGGTTGGGCTGGGCCGACGGCGTCGTGTTCGTCTACGACTGCCACTCGGCCTACTCCTTCGATATGATCCCACGATATCGAGAAGGTGCGTCGTCTTCTTCTTCTATTTCAACAACCCACTACACTGCAGCTCTTCGGCGCTCACACATGGCCGCCTGCAGAAATGGCCAAGGTCAAGGGCACCAAGGAGTTCCCCGTGGTGTTGGTCGCCAATCAGAGTACGCGCCTCATCCACCGGCGCGAGCCGGACGCTTCCGAGGCGAGGTCCGCTCATCCAGCTCCATCCGCGCGCGGCACTGCGGGGGGGGGGGTGGCGTCATACAGCCGAGGGCGAAGAGAGCAGCTGGGAGATCACTTCGAAGGAGGGCCGGTCGATCGCCTACACTTACAGGTGTCCCTTCGTCGAGGCCTCGGCCAAGACAGGGCTCGGCGTCGACAGTGTTATTCACAACATCGTGCGGGAGATCAAAGGTACGTTCGTGACGCGGCCATCTGTCGGTCGATCGCTCGGTCGATTGACCTGCGGATCGCTGGGTCTGCTATATGTGTTGCATGCAGATAAGAGGAAGGCGTCGGCGCTGGATGCGCTCTCTTCGCAAAAGAAAAAGGCCAAGTCCGGCAGCGCCATTCAACGGCACGCACATACACACGCAAGTTAAAAGGCAAAGAACACCGTTGGCTCACACGAGATCATGCACGCACGCGCGCGCGCGCGTGCAGAGTCGTGATGACCGACCCGCAGAAGCTGGGAACGCTCCAGACCAAGGCCACGGTGAAGCCCTTCAAGAGCGCTAAGAAGGCGTGGATCGCCGTCAAGGACGGCGTGGTCTACGTCTACGCCAAGGAGAAGGTCTGCGCCCCCTCCCCCCATCTCTCGGCTCGGGGCCAAGAGCCCCCGCCGAACTCGCGTGGCTGACGTCCGACTCTGTGTGCGGCAGGACATCGAGGAGGGCGTGCCGTCAGTGGCGCTCAACCTGCTTACCTGCACGGTCAAGCCCAAGTACGGCGAAAAGAAGCTCAAGAACTGCTTCGAGCTCATCTCCCTCAAGAGCCAGTTCCAGTTCGTCGCCGACAGCCCAAACGACATGCTCGTACGGCGTCTGCGGCTCCAAGCGCTGCTCCCTGCCCCCGCTCCGCCCTAGTCAAAGGGCCTCACCGGCGTGTGGCCTTTGAGCAGGAGTGGATCAATGTGATCCAGGAGGGCATCGCGCTCATGCTCAACGAGAACACGGCGGACAAGTCGAAGCTCAAGGGACAGGAGGACCGTGGCAACCTGCAGACGTGGGAGGAACTCAAGAAGCAACCCGAGAATCGGGCTTGCGCCGACTGCGGAGCCGCCGGTACGCTACGCTGCGCTATGTGCGTTGTTGCTGGTTGCTTCCACCAACCCGATTGTGCCAGACCCCGACTGGATCTCGATCAACCTGGGCCTCCTCATGTGCATTCAGTGCTCGGGTGTCCACCGGTCGATGGGCGTCCACATCTCCAAGGTGCATCCCTCGACCCGCCAGTCACGTCATGATGTTATTCTTACGCTGTCGTGCGCTACCTGATGCAGGTGCGGTCCATCACGCTCGACGAGCTCGAAGGCGAGGTGCAGGACTTGTTGAAGAGCGTCGGAAACCGGATGGCCAACTCCATCTGGGAGGCTGGCCTTGCCGCGTCGGCCAAGCGCAAACCCTCGCCCAGCGATGACCGGTACGCACAACTGCTGAGCCCGCCTGACCTCGAGAGGACGGTTCGCTAAGCAACCGATGTCGCGTGACCCCGCCCGTCGTCCAGACCTACGAAGGAAAAGTTCATCCGAGCCAAGTATGCCAGCCGGGAGTTTGTGGCGGTCCAGGAGAACCTCGACCCGCAAGCACTGGGCTCCGTACATGCGCCTCTCGTCCCGCGCGCTGCCCCCCGCGACCTTCTTGCTCACACTGTGCGCGCACGTCACGCAGCGGCTCTACGAGGCGGCGTCGCGGAACGACCTGGAGGCCATCCTGACGTGCGTGTCGCAAGGCGTCGACATCAACTGGCGCCATGATGGCGATCGTCACCGGACGGCCTTGCACGCCGCCGCTGCTGCTGGTACAGGCCTTTCCCCGCCCAGTTGTGTGCAGCTTTGGCTAATGCGTGAGCGCTCAGGGCACAGCCTCGCCTGCCTCTTGCTCATGCTCAACTCGGCCGAGCCCAATGCGGCCGATGGCGAGGGCAACACGGCACTGGCCCTCTGCTCCTCGGTTCCGTGCGCCGAGGTGCTCAAGCGGAATGGTGCCACGGGTACGATTCTCAACGTTGCGAAGCCGCACTTCCCTCTTTCTCCTCCTCACGCTTTCATCGACCCCTCCCCCTCCATTTCACCAGGTGACGGACCCAAGGCCAAGGCGGAGGAGGTCCCTCCCCACACCCCCTCTCCGGGCTCGCCTGGCGCTCCGCCCTCCAGAGCCCCGGCCTCGGTTCATCCCACGCTGCCCGAGCCTTCTTCTCCGAGCCCAGCCGTCCCGCCGGCCTCTTCCCCGCAACTGGGCTCGGCTCCCTCGTCTCCTCCTCCAACGTTGTCGCCGTCGTCGCCGATGCCACGGCCCGCCACGCCCCTGCTTGCGAGGGGCAACACCGCGCCTTTGCCCCCGTCGGCCGCAGCGCGCAAGGCTCTTGAATCTTCGGGGTCCTCGCCGTGCGCCGCCCCGCGCCTCGGCACGCCACCGCTCCAGCGCAGCGCTCCGTCCGGGCTCACCGCTTCGCCACCTGTACTTGCCCGCACACCCCCGCCGGTCCTCGCTCGCTACGGACCTGGCTCTCCCTCGCCATCGACATCCTCGACGACGCCAGCTTCAGAGACCACGCCCTCAACGAGTCTCGCGTGGCCGAAGCCTCCCCCACCCGGGCGACCGCCGCGGCCGCAGCAGTCGTGACGTTCTCGCTCTGGTTGCGCAAAAGAAGGGAGAAAGAAAAAATAATTGTAACGAAATGATTTTTTAATGCTTAGTGAGCTGGCGGGATAAAACTGGGCACAGTCCGGACTGGCTTCTGTTCTGGCTTGTGTGTGGAGATCGGGCATCAGGGCGCGATTTTTGTATCAATCGATCGCATAGAACCCTTTCTGCAAAAATGATGAACATTGGTGGTCTGCCGTCGCTCCTCAAGGAAGGAACCAAGCACTTGTCTGGCGTTGAGGAAGCCTGCCTCCGCAACATCGAGGCCTCTAAGCAGCTCTACCACATTGTGCGCTCGTCGATGGGCCCGAATGGTACTTTCCCCTTGCCCAATCTTTTCTTTTCATGTCTGCCGTGTTCTTACGGTGAGGATTGGGCGCTTCCGGGGGCTAGGAATGAACAAAATGGTGATTAACCAGCATGATAAGCTCTTTGTGACCAACGATGCTGCCACCATTATCCGCGAACTCGATGTCGTCCACCCTGCCGCAAAGATGGTCGTCATGGCTGCCAACATGCAGGAGCAGGAGGTGCGTGATGTGCTTGCAATCCATTTATCTGTGTGTCGGCTGCATGCTCAGAGATCGTGTCTTTGCAGTGCGGAGACAACACCAACTTGGTGGTGTCCCTTGCCGGCGAGCTGCTCGTGCAAGCCGAGTCTCTCATCCGCATGGGTCTTCACCCCAGCGAAATCATTGCTGGCTACACTAAGGCCGCTCAGCAAGCTGCTGAGATTCTTGAGGGTGCGCTCCCCCCCCCCAATCTGCTCATTTGGCGAGGAATTTTCAGAGCGCAATTGACGATCTCTGATTCGTGATTCACGTTCTTTTGCAGGTCTTACGTGCCACACGTGCGAGGATGTCCACAATGTTGAGGAAGTTACCCGCTGCCTGAAGAGCGCTATCGCCTCGAAGCAGTTTGGTTACGAGGATATGCTGTCCAAGGTCGTCGCCAAGGCCTGCATCCAGGTCCTGCCGAAGAAGCCGAGCAAGTTCAACGTCGACCACGTGCGCGTGGTTAAGATCCTGGGCGGTGGTGTGCTCGACACTCACGTCATGAAGGGCTTTGTGCTTGCTCGCGACGCCGTCGGCACCATCAAGCACGTCACCAGCGCCAAGATCGCCGTCTTCGCCACGGGCATCGATCTGGCCAAGACCGAGACTAAGGCCAACGTCACCCTCAAGACTGCGAACGATCTGCTCAATTTTGCTAAGGATGAGGAGAGGCACATGGAAGAGGTGATCAAGCAAATCTCGGAGACCGGCACTAAGGTGGTGGTCTCGGGCGGCAACATTGGCGAGCTCGCTCTCCACTTCATCGAGCGCTACGGCATGATGGCACTCAAGGTGGAGTCCAAGTTCCAAATCAGGCGGCTCTGCAAGGCCACCGGTGCCACTCCGCTGGTCCGGCTGGTACGTCTTTTCTCCGCCTTCAAGCTCAAAAACCCTTGTGAACCCTTGTGTGCTCATCTTCTTGCTTCCCTTCCCTCCCTGGCTGAACGTAGGGCGCCCCCATCCCCGAGGAACTGGGCTACTGCGATGTGGTCTCCGTGGAGGAGATCGGCAGCACCAAGGTCACCATCTTCCGGCAAGACACCGAGGACTCGGGCATCGCGACTATCATTGTCCGAGCGAGCACACAGAACCTCGTCGATGACGTTGAGCGCGCGATCGGTACGCAGTCTTCAAAATTGCCCTCTCCTTCCCGGTCTTTGTGTCTTGGCCTGAGTTGGAGTTTGCAACGTCAAAGCTCCCCTTCTCACCGCGGTGGTGTTTGTACAGATGACGGCGTCAACGTCTTCAAGGCCCTTGTGAAGGACCCTCGCTTTGTCGCGGGCGCCGGTGCCACGGAAATCGAGCTGGCCAGGCGGATCCACGCCCACGGCGAGGCCTCGCCAGGCTTGGATCAGTACGCCATCAAGAAGTTCGCCGAGAGCCTCGAGGTGGTGCCCCGCACGCTTGCCGAGAACGCCGGCCACAACGCCACGGAGACCATTTCTCAGCTCTACGCCGCCCACACGGCCGGCAAGAGCCACGATGGCGTCAACATCGAGGTACCTTGAGCGTCCTCTTTCAACAGAATGAATAAGATCTAACTGATCCTTTTCGCATTGGCCAGACCGGCGGCACCATCAACGCCATGGAGGCTGACGTTCTTGACCTGTTGGCCAGCAAGGCCTCTGCCCTCAAGCTCGCCGCCGACGCCGCCGTCACCATTCTCCGCATCGACCAGATCATCATGGCGCGCGCTGCGGGCGGACCCAAGCCGCCGGCCATGGGCGCCAGGGACTCGAGCTAAGCGACGTCAAATGCGGGCACTTGTGTCGGCAGTCGCGTGCGTTTCGGTTGGTGGTGGTTGTTGGGGAAGCTGGCTGTGGGTGACAACATAAAAAGCGCTTCCGGCCTTCGTTGAACTCGCGCAACATCTGGTTGGCCTCTCGCCCAAACCAACAACAAAGAAGAAAAGAAGAAACGTTTGGCGTGTGTCGTGGCTCCGGTGCAGTCCGTGAATTGTCACGCGCTTGCACGGACGCTATCCGCTTGAATCTGCTCGGAAACAGGCGTGGTGATGGCTCTTGTGGGGTCTGCCGTGGTGGGAAGCAAAGTCTTGCGAGACGCTTAGCCCCTCCACAACACGTACAACAGGCGCAAGATGTACACAAGACAGCAAGAGGTCAGCCAAAAGGCCGCTCGTAGGCGAGTAGCGCAACTTCAGCCGCAGAACCTGCCGCACCCCTCCCAGAGCACAGGAGGGCCTACTGTCGCCCGCCGACAGAGACGGCGCGGAAGCGTAGAGGTCATTTTCAAGCTAGGCGAGCTTGTCCTTCCACTGGCTGAGGAAGCCAGGAGTCTCGCTGCCTTCTTGCTAAGCACCGCTACGTTCTCTGCCTCAACAGACCGAGGGGCAGGCATGTTGCCTTATCAAGGCGAACTGCTTCCTCCAGCCTCAGGTAACGAGTCATTTCCTTCTTGTCCTCCTGTCTCAAGTCTAAGGGCTTACCCCATTTCTGCACATTCCACAGACGACGGGCCTACGGAGTCAAGCCCAGTAGAAGAGGACGAGCGGGAGGGTCTCAGCATGACCCATGAGGAAGAGGCCAGCCTGAACGGGTACCGTGGATGGGACTACGTCCCTCAGCCTTGTTCGATGATGACGTAGACTCGCGACCCAGCATGTGCGACCATACGGCAACCAGCATCCGCTTCAACTTCCCACCTGCTGTTGACAGCGACAACGTCGACAACCTCGACGTCCAGCCTCCTGGAGGCGCAGTCTGGTGCCTCGCCACTGCTCCCCTTGGGCTACGCAATGACGGCCCACCTTCCTGGAATGGATAATCCGTTGGTATACCAACGGATCTGTGTAAAACACAACGCACTCGCGTTTCCAACCCAAAGAAAGACCCTTCTGTTTGCAGAGTCGGACTCTTTCTTAGCCATGGTCGCAAAGAGTTTGTGATTGTACAAAGGGAGGCGGGAGCTACTCGGCCGCAAAGAGATCAGGTACGCACTTGTCCTTGTGTCACTTTTTCGGCCTTCGCGGAAAAAGGTAGAGCTCCAACGTCAGCAGTGCCGACGTTGGTACCTCGACGTCGGCCAGCTGGCCAGAGAGGTCAAGCTGGCAAAGTCTTCATCACTTTCTGAATCAGCATCACCACCAGCATGGGCAACGTGCAATGGCTGCCGAAGCTGCGAAGATTCTTTTGGAGCGACCTGGAGGCGAAGATCTTGCTCCTGGGACTCGATGGCGCTGGCAAGACCACCCTCCTTTACAGACTCAACATAGGTAATCAAGTGACAACCATCCCCACGATCGGCTTCAACGCTGAGACCGTTTCCCGCAACAACGTGACTTTCACCATGTGGGACGTCGGGGGACAAGACCACATTCGGAAGCTCTGGCACCACTACTTCCATGGATCGCACGCTATTATCTTCGTCGTCGACAGCGCCGATCATGAGCGTATGCCTGAGGCCAAGGAAGAGCTGGCTGCGCTTCTCAAAGCGGACGAGCTTGCCAGAGCGGCGCTGCTCGTGTACGCCAACAAACAAGATTACGAGCATGCTCTCTCGGTCTCAGATGTCATGCATCAACTGGGTCTGACGGAGATGGTCAACAGCAGGCGACGAGTCCACTGCGAAGCATCGTCAGCTACAACCGGAATGGGCATCGAACAAGGCATGGCCTGGCTGGCTGACACACTCAAGCGTCAACCGGGCTAACCAATGCTCATCTTTCCTTTGTAGATAATACACGGGTGTTTCTAGCAAGGCCGAAGCAGTGATCATAACATGTGATTGCTTGTGAAACAACTGGTGCAACCGAGAGGCTCTTTAAGAGCACTGCCGGAAGAAAACGTGCTCTAAAGCCTCTTTGAGCGGAAGCCGCCTCTCTGGATCGAAGTCAAGAAGCAGGCTTGCCAGCTGGAGCCCCTCTTCACTGCACCAAGGTGCAGGTGCCCAATTTCCACCAGGGTCTCTGCCTGACCAGACGATGATCGACTCGACAGTCTCGTCACTGGACATGCACCAAAAAGTTATGAAGACGGCAGGGAAAGGGTGGCCACGCGTGGGAGGAACCTTTCAGAGGAATACACCCAGTCGCTGATGTGCTCCAGCTTCTTTCCGGGCGGCGCCTCCTGCAGCTGTTTCACGAGCTCCCACGCCGCTTCGTCCGTTTGCGGATAGAGCCACAGCAACTGTGGCGCACGGGCGATTGAGCCAAGACATGGGTGAGAATCCTTATTGCAGAGGAGACAGGACACTGTACCGCTTGAAGCAACATGATGCCTATGCACCAGATGTCTGTTGCGAAGCTCGCCAGGACAACCTTATCTGGGGGGTGGAATCCTGGTGTGCATCTCACGTCTGCTCGGCTCCCCATCCTCCTCGCGCGGTCAAAGTCGATCAGCACCACGCGCTACACATCCATGCATTAACATCCGTCAACATGTCAGCAAGTTGCTGGTGATTGGCTCAGTTCTGAACGCACCTTATCTAGTGTGAGCAGCACATTGGATGGCTTGAGGTCGTGGTGCACCACGTCTCGCTCATGACAGCATTGTACAGCCTGTCCCCCCCCCCGATGGTTGTCACATAAAGCAGCAGGAGGAGATAAGAACGAGCTCGCTACTGCATGCCTGCCTACCGTTCTCACCTGAATGAGTTGGCGGAAGTAGTCACAGATTCCGGCTTTGCAATCGATCGGTGCTGTGCCGATCCCTACCGCTTCCCCGTCGACCTGCTCCAGGACCAGCACCGGCCAGTGGTTCATGTCGGAGCACTTGTCCACCAACTGCACTACACCGCTACATCCCTGCAGCCGCTCCAGCGCCTCGCACTCGGCCTCATACAAGGATTCGCAACTGTTCCACGACTTGAGCACCACTAGTTGGCCTGTGGCAACATCTCTTGCTTTCTTCAAAGTTGTGTCCTTGCTCTGTTGTTATGTCCCCCCAACAGATACCCATGAGGGCGGTGGGAGAAGCAACGAATCTAGGTTCAACAATACGAACCTGCACCAGTAAACCACTGGGAAGCTCTTGGTAGAGGTGACATGTGCTGAGGGATCTCACCACTGCTGCAGGCCTAGGAATAAGTGCTGATTTGTTGTCAGCATGGCCACTCGCTCTGTCTGAGTCTCCTTCACTCTTGTCCGAGCCTTTGATCTTGTCTGTCTCCTGGCCTTGACCATCAGAGGCACCTTGCGGCTCACTTTCCTGGTACTGATCATTCCTTTTGCGTTTGCGCACTGTCTTCTCTTTTATGCCATCCATCTTAAGTTCTTGGCTAACAGGATACACATTCATCATTTTCTTGATATCAGGCCCCACTCGCGACTTCATCAACGCAACATTCTCAAGGCCATGCAGCCGAATGTACCACATTGCCCGAAAGATAAGCACCAGATGATCAGCTGCCATTATTCCCAAGCCAAACTATCAGACATCAACACTACCATAATTTGGAGGTGGAGTGTACGCAGCTCAGCATAGAGATGAAGAATCTGCTGTGCCTTGAAGGTGTCTTGGTGATAGTCCATGAAGAACAAGCAGAATCGACTTCCTACCCAGTGAATGCCAAAGGCCAATGGATGTTCAATGCCACAAGCTCGCTGTTTTTGGCAGATCAAATGCATCTCATAACACAGGACATTGCTGCACACACAAAAGACTACTCAGTATAAGGGTGATGGCAGATATGGATGTACATGTCCGAAAGGTGGGCACTTGTCTTCTTGTGCTCTGCCACAACCAACCCCAAATGGACTCTCCTGGTCAGTTGGAGAAGTGGGGTGGGACGGAGAGCCCAGACAGTGTTGGCAGTGTAGCCAACAAGACCATCAGGAATGATTGATTTGTTTTCACCCAAAACTGATCCCCGCCTGAGATCAAGTCAGTTCATTATATGTTCCAGCTTTTACAATCAAGATAAAGTACCATGATCGTGATAGACCTTCACAGTCATTAAAGAAGCATGAATATATGGGTTGATAGAGCTCCATCTCCCAGGTGCCTTCTTCTGCATCTTTAAGATATCTGATGTTCTGCTCTGCCAGGAGCGAGAACAACTTCTGTGTATACTCGCAGAAGTACTGGTCACTCTTGGGATCAATGGGAAATCGGCCCTCCAACTCATCAAGCATGTAAAGCTCATCGCTAAACTTGACACTAAAGTCATCCTGCAAAAACATAACAAATCGGTGTGAGGAGCCTCACGTGCAGGCAGCAGAAGGTGGCCATACGAGGGAAGGGCAGGAGAAAAAGGGTTCACAAAGTTCCTGATATCGTTTCGGCAGGACGAAGTGGCGATGGCTAAACACGACCTGCAGCCAGTGGAGCTTTGAGTCCCGGACGGACCACCGCAGGTTGTACTCACATTGGTCGGCGAGGTGGCCGACTTGAATGTTGAGCTTGTCCAGCTCCTCTTGGGTGAGCTGTTCTCCCTTTTTCTAGTTAGGGGCAGTGATTCCATTAGTGGAACGCGAATACTCATACCCTTTTCCCGTCTGTCTTCCTCTGCTTCTTTTTGCTGCTTGCCAGATCTACAGGAAGGGCAACGGACACTGTGCATTATCTCAGTCATCAATAAGGGAGAAATGAGTAACGGTGGGTGGATAGGCGAACCATTGAGAAGCTGGTAATCAGTTGCGGTCAACTCACAATTCTCAGACAATACCACACCATTCTGCGTGAGGTTAAAAGGATGACATCCCAAGTCTTTGAAGTAGTCAACCACCTGGCTCGCCTTGACAGGGAGAGTAAACAGAAATTGAGCAGATACAACAGCCACAGGATGATCCATCTTCAACCAGAGTGTAAAGGAAAGTGAAACGCTTTTTTGTTCCAAAAGAAAGTGTGCACGTGGAGGAGCACCATTTTCATCGAAAAGAAACAAAGGCTTACTTTGTATTACATAGAGAATGGCCACTCGAGCAGGAAGCGAACCAGCGCGGGGAAGGCCAAGGGTACCAATCCAGCAGCAGCAGAATTGTCACCATCATCTCCGCCACCGCCACCACCGCCGTTGTCACCGCAAGTGGCTTTGGTGTTGTACGCTTGCGCAAACGAGACGGAGGAAACAAGCATAATGTCGCTTTCCACGCGGGAGGACGAAGCTGAGCCCGTAATGGAGAAGGAGACGGCCAGAGTGCTGTTGAGCAGACCCAGTGGGGCCGTCGAGGCGTTGAACGATACAAGCAGCTCGCCGTCAACTACGAAGGAGAAGGAGTCCTGCAGGTAGTGGATCGAGTAGTTGTGGAAGCCAGATGACGCGTCAGCAAACGGCAGCTCGTAGCTGCCCAGCAGCTTCTTCGTGCCCAACGAGCTGTAGTCCAGGTCGACCGTTGTCCGGTTCATGCGCATGGTGTAGGCGTCCCACTTGGCAGCGCTATTGGTCAGGTCGAACTGTGCCTTGAAGCCGTCGTTGGATGGCGCCTGGATGAGCGCCGAGTAGTAGCCGTAGCTGAACTTGGAGGCGCTCCGCAAGCCGCCCGAGGCGTAGGCCATGCCGGAGCAGGAGCCCGGGCAGGGCGCAATGGCCAGCTGCAGCTTGCCCGAGGTCGAGCTGGCCGTGGTCATGTTGGCCATGTAGAGCTGAGGCGACGAGCTGCCGGTCAGGTACGTCCACGCAGAGCTGCCCACGAGTGTGCTGAACGACTTGATCTCCAGTTGAGCTTCATGAAGCATCCATCAGTGATCATTCGCCAATGCAGGTGATCACACACGCACAGGGCAAGGTGTGGCATACAGGAATCGGTAGAGCAGTCATCGCCACTAAAGCAATTGTCACACGAACACAGCCCCGTTTGGTTGTTGCAGCAGCCGTGACCCGAGCAGTCGTTGAGGCATGCGAGCGCGGCTGATCGAGGACAAGAAGAAGTCAGACGAGACTGGCGCGTGTTATGTGGAGCATAGGCCGAGTCTGAAAACGCACCAAAGCATTGGCCGGTGGACGCGGTGCTGGGCGTCGGGCCATGCAGGTCGTAGAGCAGTGGATTGGTGCTCTTCATCTGATCGATCAACGCCCAGTACTCGTGGTCTGTCCATTTCCGCAGCCCAAACCAAGCGTGAGCCCAAGCCACGTGTTTAACAACAGGCCTGCCCTGGGATCGTGCGCACCGGTGAGGTTGACCAGGCCGTAGTTGCTGTCTTCGTTGTCCCCCACGCGGCCGGACGCCGGCTCATCGGCCCACTCGTACCAGTGGAACCCGATCACGCCGGGGGATGTGATCAGGCTGGTGGTGTAGTTCGTGTAACCTTCACCGCGCTGGGCCTGCGTGTCAACGATGCGGCCTGCGCCACGAGTGTTGGGCAGCCCGACATCCTGTATAGGCAGAGGTGACACAGACTCATGTTAGACTCTCCACATGTACATGGTGCCTGTTTCACTCTTCGAGAACGAACCTTGCCACGGTACGAGAACTCAGAGACGAGGATGGGCTTATTGTTGGCTTGGGTGTGCCAGGCGGTCACGCGCGAAGGAGGCGGTCCGGCAGGCTGCGTGCTCAGCGGGTAGAGATTGAAGGACACGACGTCACAGAACTCGCCGTTGGCCTGAAGCACCTGCCGTACGGGCGAGTTGCCCGCGTAGCGAACGCCCAAGATCAGGTGGTACGGGTCGTACTCCCGGATCACTATCCCCAAAGCAAAGTTAATTGCTATTATTTGCTTTTAAAAAGTCGAGTGTGGCGGGTGACCTGAGGTTGTTGTACCTCTGGTCGACACGTTAAAGAACTGCGCAGCGACGATGTAGGCAAACGTGCTTGAATCGTTGGTGTGGATGGTGGTGGAGGTGTTGGTGATGTAGTTGATGGTCTCAAAGCTTGTATAGTCTGACTCCCTTGTTTGAGGTGAAGGTGAGAGTCCAGAAAAAACACGAGCAGTGTTGTGACACAGGGAATGGTACCAAGCCGCGTTGAGGTCGTCGATGGTCCCGTACTTGGCCTTGACAAAGGCCAACGCCCGCTGATAGCCGGGGGCGGAGTCGTTGAGGTTGACCAGCATCTGGTCGAGGAAGGTGCCGTCGTAGCGGTCCTTCACGCCGCCCATCGGACCCCACCAGAGCTCGTTGTCGATGAAGTAACCCAGAAGGAGCGGGTCACTACGCCGAGGGAAGCAGTTGGCCTTGGCCGTGACGCGGATGTCGGCCTCCCACTGCGGGTCGAATGGATCTGGGAACTTGCCACCGACCCACTTGTTGTTGAACCCCTTCCCCAGGCCCAGATTGACGACGTAGGGCATGCCCTTGGTCACCACTACCGAGTCGGAAAAGGCTCCGATCGTGTTGAAGTTCCACGAGACCAGGCGCTCCACGGCAGAGTCGGCCCAATTGGACTGGTTGCCAAACTTGGCTCGGACAGCGTCATAGTAGTCCCTTGTCCTGTAAGTAAAGCAGTGTGTGAATCGTAGTCATTCATTAGTGTGGGTTGGTGATGTTGGCCATGCTCATTACGACTTCAAAACTCCGCACATCCCACACAATAAACCAATCCGAGTGTGGCCAGGGGAAGTGAACCGTTGTTCGATGTATAACCGGCGTAGGTGACGGCGCTGACACCGAGCGAGATGAAGGGCTTGCCGTTCGGGTCGATGAACCACCAAGTGCCGTTCTCTTGAGCGGTAGTAAAGAAGCACTTGTTGGCGTACCCGAAATCGACAGAGGCCTCTCCTGTGGTGTTGTTTTTTTCACGTATGAGAACTCGAAGAGTGAGAGAACATGAGAAGCAATACATGTACCAGAAGAGATAAAGCAGAGTGCACCAAGCAAGGCCAGTAGTGCAAGGCCTGTCTGGTGCATTTTGTGCGCTGTGTTGGGTTGGAACTGCCGAAGTGTTTGTGTTGGCGGTACTTAACGAACGGGTCGAACACGAGAGACTCAACTCCTCATTCGTTGTCTGATAATCGCCGCCAGCCAACTGGTGCTATTCGGGTTGGTGCGTATCATGTCGCCCTCCGTGTGCATAGTCCATTCGCGGTTGTTGTTGCGTGCAATTGCTGTAACTGCACACCAACCACACAAGTGTGCGTATGCTGTTGCTCCATTTTGAGCGATCAAGCCCCCACCGTCAGTGGAGAGAGCCGGCCAACGCAACATGCAAGCTACGGCCGGTGCCACAAGCTTGGTGTGGTGTTTGTTGGTTCCACCATTTTCCTCAACATTTCTTTTGCTATTTTGCGATAGAGCGAAGAGGAGATGAGTCAGGATCGGGAAGCACAGCGATTTAGCTTCCGACTGCCTCCTTTTATGTGCCAGCCCAGCCACGTGCAAGGCGACTGCTCATTGCAAGTCGACGTAGTCGGCGTCAGTCAAGCTACCTTTAACACGGCCACCTTCCTCCACCGGGACTCGGGCAAAAAGAAGACTGCGGAGGCCACGGCGGCGAGCGAAGACGCGTCGGCAGAGCTCTTTTGTGTGACATCCCATGTGGTCTGGCGTACGTCACAACTCATGGCCAGTTGGATGGTCTCCCGTGCTGCTCTGTTCGCCCCCACAACGCCACTCCTGCGCCCGGCGACGAGCGACAACGACCAGCGGCAGCTGCGGGTGCTGGAGCTTGGGTGTGGGTTGGGGCTGGCCGGTCTGGCGTGCGCCAAGCTCTGCGTGGCCACGCGACGATTGACGTCATCAGCAGGTAGGCGCACTGGGACCCTTTCTCTCCTCTCAAGCACCTTCTCACTTCCGCTTTCGTCGGCCCATGATGGTAGCGCCCGCGCTCGTGGTGATGACCGATGGAGATGCAGCGGCGCTTCAGCTGCTCGAACACAACGTGAACCTCAACTGGAGAGGTATGCCTGTAACCATGCCACGATGTGTACTGGCTTCCTCACCGCTCTCTCCCACTCACCTGTAGAGGAGCGCGAAGGCCGGCCGCATACGGCCCAGCTCGTGTGGGGCGACCGGCCCTCTATGCGACAGCTCAAGGGTATGGCAGGATCGCTTCCTCCCCCCCCCCAATAAGCTGCTGCACATCGGCTCACATGTTCCCTGGTAAAGCCATGCATGACGGCCGTCGATTCGACGTGGTGCTTGGCGCTGACATCATCTATCACCGCACGGACTACGAAGCGCTTGTAGACACCATTCACTACTTCCTGATCGATGAAGAAGGCGATCAGAAGCGTAGTGACAACGACGAAACGATCACCAACGAGGACGCGCTTGTCATTATCGCCATGCAGGAGCGCCAATATGGGGCTCTTGACCATTTGGTCAAGCGAGTGCGAGCAAGGCTTGGTCTAGCTGCGCGTGTTCTCGACGTGCCCTGCATGCTCAGCGAGGAGGCACTCGCGGAGAGCGAGGGCGACTACATCGGCAGCAACCACTATATGGTGATCTTTCACCACCCCGCCACCACGCTTGACCTCTCCCTCCTGGGGCCGGAGCTTGCGCACGATGAACAAGATGACGAAGAGCTTCTCCTTTCGTTATCACCACCATAAATTTTGGTTGCAGCTACGTGTTCATCGTAGGGTGGGTTGTTTTTACATCGAAAGGAAAGCAAAAATGACAAGAGGGCGTGCGCTCTGCACGTAAAGCAGGAGAAGAGATAGAGAAGGAAGGAAAAGACTGGTGACCGTTTAGCCGCTCCAGCAGCAGGAACCAAAGGGCCGGGCCTCGTACGAGGCGAGACGAATAAGGTCGGGGTCCTCATTCTCATCCTCCTCCTCGATGGGGGATCGCGACATGACGTGCTGCGTGATTGATGTCATCGCCTCCGTGATGCCAATATCCTTCTTTGCCGACGTCACGATCCAGCTGACAAAGCCGTGCTCTTTGCAGTATTGATCCTGTGTGGCGAGGGAAGGTAAGTCACAATGAACCGCGCGCGGAAGCGAGTAAGTAGAATGGTGCGTACCATGACTTCGGCGTTGAGAGGCACGTTCACGAGGTCGCACTTGTTGGCTACGAGGATGCAAGGGATAGGGTCGCCGTTGGCGAGCGCGACCTTGGCGTCAATGTCGCTCTTCCATTTTCGCACAGCTTCGAAGGAAGATGGTCGCGTCAGGTCAAACACGACGAGCGCCGCCACCGCCTCCTTGTAGTAGACTCGCGTGAGGTTGCCATAGCGCTCTGCGATTTAGGAACAAGAGGTGAGAACACCTGCCGTTGAGATTATAGAAGTGCCGAGCGGGAGACTATACCTTGGCCAGCAATGTCCCAAAGCTGCAACCAGGTCGTGGTACGGGGTTGAAGCTTCACCGCCTTGAGCGCGAAATCAACACCGATTGTGCTCTGTGAAGACGGAGGAAAAGTGAGAAAAAAAAAACCCTGTATTGCTTTGGGTGGCTTCTGTACCTTGTAAGTGTCAGAGAAGACGTTATCGACGGCTCGGCGAATGATGGCCGTCTTGCCAGCTCCAATGTCACCAACCACCAGAATCTTGAAGACCAGTTCGCGCTGGTTCTGGTCCTTTGTGGGCGACGAGCTGGTAGTCGTGGTAGTAGTAGTTGTTTGATCGCCGGCGAGGAAGCGATACATGGTTCCTTGTGCGCTTGGTTGGTTGAGTGTTTTCGTAAAGGCTGGCCAGGGAGAAGCGATACTTATTCTTATGCCCTTGTGGGGGCGCTCGTTCCCCCGCCATGGAAGTAGAAGTCAAAGCGCCAGCAATTTACAACCACGAAGAAAAAGAGACCAGAAGCCAAGACTGTTTCTCTCTGCTGTTGCTAGGCACCAGGCGAAAGAAGCATACAGAGAGGGCAAGGCCAAGAAGGGGATGCAGTATGGTGAAGGGGTTACTTCGAATAAGTCATAATTGATTCATCAGCGTTGGTTCGAATCCGACCCAGACCTTTGGTCTGGTGCCCGAGTGGTTAAGGGGTTATCTACAAGCACTCCTCACGCGATCATCCCTCTTTTGTCTTGGCCAAGCAAGTGCCCCACACAGGTAGCTACAAGACGCGCAAATAGTTTCTGTGAACTCAAAAAAGAAAAGCCAAAAGCAGACAGCAACCGTTTCGTTCGCACAAAACCAAACTTGAACGTGACTGCTTAGCCGCTCAGCACCACCTAACGTACGCATGGGAAACGGGCCGGCAAGACCAGAAAACTACGGCGAGCGCAAGCCCACCATCTTGTGTGGTGAATGGACGTCAGAGAATGGACAAAAGATCGAGCTGCGCCTGGGCGATATAACCATGGAAGACACCACGGCTATCGTCAATGCCGCCAACAGTCGCCTTATGCACGGCTCTGGCGTTGCCGGTGCGATCAGCAAACGAGGTGGGCCTATGATTCAGGACGAAAGTGATCGAATAATAGCTAAAAAGAAGGTGTGGCCCCTCTCGCTCATCCATCGCTGGTTCGCGCTCTCAAATGGGAGATTATATGCAACGTTGTTCTCGCCCACATCGAGAGCTCGTCTTTTAATTCGGTGAACTGCGACTCACATCGAGCGTAGGAGGTGCCGACGGGCTCGGCCGTCTACACCAAGGGGTACTGGTTGTGGGCTCCCTACGTCATTCACACCGTTGGTCCCACCTGGGCTGGAGGCAAGAAGAGTACGAGCACCAGCTCTCCCCTTTTTCCTCTTAGTGTTACTTGTCTTCCCGTCTCCCTTCCTTTACACGGGACGCAGGAGGAATTCGCTAATTGAACCCATGCGTGCCTCTTCTTTCACACGGCAGAGGAAGACAAAGACCTGGTGGCGGCGGTGGTCAGCAGTCTTACGATTGCCGAGAAGAACAAGTGGCAATCCATTGCCATCCCCGCTATCAGCTCGGGCATCTTCGGGTTCGCGACGCCCCTCTCCCAACGCGTGCTGTTGCTATCGTTTGGACCGGCAACTCTGACTTGCACCCATCCTCTTGTTCCTCGTCATCATCGCTCGTGATCAGCTTCCCCAAGAATCTGTGCGCTGAGCTGATGTTCAAAACTGTGATGGATTGGTTCGCGGTACGTTGTCCCCACCTACTAGCCACTAGTGTCTCCCTCTGAACTCACCCGCGGGTGGTACAGGAGCACCCGAAGAGCCGCCTTCGCTGTGTGCGCTTCACCAATTTTGATAAGCCCACCGTCATCGTGTTCCAGAACGAATACGAGGTACGTGTATGCTTCTTCTTTGGTGGTGTTGTTAGGCCTGATGGGGCTCACGAAACGTGCTTTTTCCTGTTGGGAGCAGAAAGTGATCGGCCCTCTGGATGAGAGCCTTAAGGTCATCGATGACCCGCCCAAGCCCAAGGGCCCGAACAAAAAGAAGAAGCCTGAGAGCGAGGAGGAGGAAGAAGAGTCAGACGACGAAGAAGCCAAGAAAAGCAAAGGCAAGGACAAGGGGAAGGCGAAGGTAGAGAACCATACGAAGGGTACGAAGGGTGAATCGTCGGACGAGGAGACAAAAGAAGAAGACGCGAAAAAAGAAACCAACAACAAGAAGGACGGACCTAAGGAAAGTAAGCAGGAGAGTGAAGATGAGGAAGAGGAAGATGACGATGAAGACGAGGACAGTGATGAGTGAAGCACTTGGGCTTCCGGAGCCTTTCTGTCGACAACAAGAAAGAGGAAACATGGGACATTTCATTATTGTCGCGCGGTTTCCTGTTGGCTCAACGACCACCATCCATTTGAGTGATCTCGGCCAGAGAGCGAGAGCAACAGCCACGAATCTTTGTTGGCTCAACAAATGTTCACGAAGCAGAAGAAAGATGGGGTGCCTGCTGCTGCGCCAGTGGCCAGAGAGACCTCATTTAGGACGCAGGAAATGATGGAGCTGTTGGACGAGATCGAAAAGACTAGAACTCGCCAAAAGACGCTCGAGGCCGAGATTGAGGTTGCCTGCAAGCGCATGGTAGAAAAGAAATTTGATGCCAAACTGCTGAATGAGCTGGAGGGTCTCGAAAAGCAAGAAGTCGATCTTGAAAACAAGCACATGCGGCTGTGCAAGGACTATCTTACGCTCAAGCAGAAGGTTCTATCTACCTTTAGCCAAATTCAGCCCCCCTCCCAATGCTCTTTCTCTTTTAAAAACTCACGCACGATTCCCAAAGGTGCGTCGTGAGTTGTTGAAAGCGGAAAAGGACAAGCTCGCGGTCCCCGCCATCCAGGTTGACGAGATTCTCGATAGCACTGCGATTTCGGCCATCGAGACGCGTGTATTTGGTACCCAAGGCCGCCTCTATGCCTCCTCTTCTCTGTCGCCTTCTTTTGCTCTTCCGGTGCGTTTGGTGTGAGAGACACGATCTTCCTCACGTTGTCCGGCCTTGCGCTTTCCAGGCAAGTCGACCAAGTCGTACCTGACCAAAGGCGAGGAGCTCACCCACGACCTCTCCACTTGGGAGCTGGACTCCTCGGAGATCAAGGTCTTCGAGAAGCAGAAGCTCGGCAAGGGCACTTTCGGCTCTGTGGTCAAGGGTGAGAAAAAAACGCCCGCATCGACGCTCGCGCCGCTTCAAACCGCAGGAACTCACCCAATGGAGTGCCACGATCCTGCAGGTCAGCTGCGCGGAAAGACGGTGGCCGTGAAGACGATCGACGCTAACTGGAAATCCGACGGGGAGGTCCACACCAAGATCCTCGATGACTTCCGCAACGAGTGCGCCGTCATGACGAAGCTCCTGCATCCCAATGTACGGTCCTCCCCATTCTCCTTCACCCATACCGCTGGTGAACTCCGTTAATGGCTTGTCGTCATTATTATTTGCGCACAGGTGCTACTGTTGATGGGCGTGTGCCTGGAGCCCGAGCAGGGGAAGCTCATCATGGTCACCGAGCTCATGCCGCGCGGCTCCGTGTTTGATCTTCTCCACAACAGCGATGGTGCGCCCATGCCTCGCGCTCTGTCTCTCACTACTCCCCCCCCTCCCCTTTAATCTGACCTGACGGTCACGACACCGTATGGGCTTGTTGACAAACAGAGGAGATCTCGTTCAAGCAGCGGATGCGCTTCGCGCGTGACACCGCCCTGGGCATGAACTGGCTGCACCTCTCCAACCCGCCTATTCTGTAAGTGCACTCGCTGCTCATCCACCAAAGCGCCAACACCGTTGTGCTCACGGCGGACCCGTTTCCCCCGACGGCGGCTTCGCCCACAGGCATTTGGACCTCAAGACGCAAAACATCCTGGTCGACGAGAATTGGGTGGCCAAGGTCGCCGATTTTGGTCTGTCGCGGATCAAGAAGAACGAGCAGAAGGGTGCTGTCGGCAGTCCGCTCTACATGGCCCCCGAGGTGTTGGCCGAGCAGCCCTACAACGAAAAGGCTGACGTGTACAGGTTCGTGCTGCTTTCTGCTTTTCGCCGTCACTCGGCAATCACCATTCTTACGCAAACTTAACACGCGCTCTGCTGTGCCATGAACTCCAGTTTCGGCATCATCGTGTGGGAGCTTCTCACCCAGATGATCCCCTACGAGGACAAGGACTTTGAGACTGTGGCCGGTTCGCATACCCCTCCCCCTCTGGCTCTTCTCCTTCTCCGCTCCTTCAACTTCCTGCTGTCCACCACTCGTTTAACGCTTCGGACTCACACCATCAACAACATCGCAGACGTGTTCCGATATGTGGTCAAGCAGCAGAAACGCCCAACGATGCCCGACTACTGTCCCCCGCGCCTGGCCAAGCTCATCAACTCGTGCCTGGAGCATGAGCCGCGCAAGCGTCCCTCCTTCAAGGCCATCCTCGAGAGCACGGTGCTCGACGAGGGTACGTGGCGTGTCCCTCATGATACCTGTGTGTTGCAAGAGTGTGTAACGGGCCTGACGTTAACATAATCGACGACAATACACATACAGTCGTACTGGACGCTCTCATCAGCGATGCCAACGCACTGGCTCGCGAGTTCTGGCTCAAATCGTTCAAGAACAAGGAGGGCACCATCCGCGACACCGTCCCCTGGAAGGAGTTTGCTAAGGTGCCGTTCTCCTTTGCGCTCCAAAGCAGGATGGCGTTTTCATGTGCCAACCGCTCTTGTCTGTGCAGACCTACATCAAGTATTGCAACATCCAGTTGCCGAAGAAGACTTCATGGAAGGATCATCTGTCCATCAAGGCCCTCCACATCGTGCTGGGTACCTTCTGTTCCCCCTTTTCCAAAAAGGATACGCGCTGCGGTGGCCCGGCTAAGAGAAAACCCCGTCGCACACGCACGCAACAGTGCCCAACGCGGCCGACTCGGTCAGCGGCCAGGTCTCGATCGAGGACTTTAGCAATGTGCTCGAGTGGTTCGGTCCGTTCACGCTCGACGATACGTTCCTCCACCGCATCCTCGAAACCATCAAGATGAAGTACGTGCAGCTTCCTTTGTTGTCGCTCGTCTTTGGCGGGGGGGGGGGTATCCTGCGCCCAGCCAACAAGAACATGCCGACAACCACACAGTGGGTTCTACGGTGACATCACGAGTGAGAACGCCGAGCGACAAATGGCGGGCAAGAAAGTGGGAACCTACATCATCCGCTTCAGCTCCCAGCCCGGCTACTACACCATTACCGCCATGGACAGCGAGGATCAGCTTAAGCACTACCGGTACGTCAACCTCGATCAAGATGAATCAGCACCGGGTGGCTCATGTCCTGTCTTGCTGCGTTCTTACAACAGCATCAAGCACCGAGCCGGCACCGGCTTCACGCTTGGCTCGCAGGAGTTCTCTAGCCTCAAGGAGCTCATCAAAAACCGCAAGAAGGACCTCGGCCTCAAGGTCCTTGCCACAAATTCTCGTCTTCAGTTCACGCACAAGGCGTCCCAAACGTCTGACGTTTTTCTATTTACGTGTGTTTGTGCAGCGATCGCTGATGGGATCCAAGTACTCGCAGCTCATTCTTGCACACGAGTCGCACCTCGGAGGCGACTACGCCCAGCTGGACACTGCGCACTTGGCCTAAACGACCAACACCATCCCCTTGTCCTTGTTTTTTAAGTTACTGTTCTTTTTCTCGGTCATGAATCCCATAATATTTGTTTATTAGTTGCGCATACTTGTCGACTATAAGGAGGACGAGGCACCAGTTTTCTTTCAGTTCCAGACCCACGGCCGACCGGACGCAGGAGCTGCTGCTGTTCGATTCAAAGGTGGGCCCAGCGAAAATAATAGAAAATTAAAGTAGATCAAGAGAAATCACAAGAGATCGTGGGGAATTAAGATCGGCACTCACTCGAGAGGGCAGCGCGGAGGCCTGTGGCCAACAAGATGAAGCGAAATGGCAAACAGGGAGGAAACCTCGAGGATATGCTCATGTTCGGCGATGCACTGCCCCCTGAGCTGATGGCAGGCGCCAAGGCCTTTATGGGCATGGGCATCGCAAAGTCACTGTTGGCAGAAGGCGACAATGTTACAGCAGGTATCCGCCCCCCCTAAAACCTTCTTGCGTAATTGTAAACCTTGCAGCCTTACCTCCCGGGTTCACTGTGGCAGACTACGGTGGGGAAGAGAAGGCGGGTGATGCCATCGATTTTGAAGACATCAGCGATGGTGAGGTGGCAGATTTGGAAGGGGATGAGCAGGAGGTCAAGTCTGAGAAGGAGGACCCTGAGGAGGTGAAGGCAAAGGCTGCTGAGATGGCACGCCAGCTCAAGTCCAAGTTTGGCGGTGCTGCCAAGGCACAAGGCGGCGATGACTATGACGATGACTACGATGCCTCCTCTTCCTCCTCGTTGTCCGCCTTTGCGGCAGCGCCCTCCTTGCTTGCCAACGGCGCAGCGCACACGACGGACGCCCTCCCTGCCACATCATCGGCCCTGCCGTCTGCGGGAGCCACCACAACAACCCCGACATCATACTACTCAATCGAGGCCTTCACAACGCCGCTACCCATCATTCCAGATGGGACAGACAGCGTTAAAATGGGCTTCGATGAGATGGAGAAGGCCTTGTTCGGCGATGAGGACGAGGAACCCGACGAGTCAGTCCACTCAGAGAGGGAGGTCAAGAGCGAGGGCGTGAAGGAGGAGGACGAAGACAAGACAGATGAGGAGAGCGACGACATGGATGATGAGTCCAGTCAACTGGTCAAGGAGCTCATCACGCCGGGTGCCGCTGCTGCTGCCGCTGCATCGGCCGAAACGACAGGGGCCGTGCTGCCGCCCGCCATCTCGGCCGTCCTGTCTGGCACGGCCGTCCTGCCCACCTCGTCGGTGAAGCAGATCTGCAGCTCCCTCTACAACGGCATGGACGGTCCTATCCTCAAGTTCTCGCAGATCTTTGCCCCGAGGCGGCCCAATAGGCGTTCGCGCCTCCACCAGGCCGCGCGCGCCCGAGCACGCGCTACGGCTGCGGCGGCCGTGGCGGCCTCGGCGACACAGGTCGAGGAGGAAGACGACGAAGAGGAACTGTTCAGCGCCCTCAGTTATACCTTCTACTTGCCCAAGGAAGAGGTGGGTGAGGATGACGAAGACGATGAAGCGGGCGAGACTGGAATGATGGCCGAGCCCGCCGCTTCCGCTGCCGCCGAGCCCGCCACCGCGGACGAAGCGGCACGCCAGCGCGTGAAGAAACCGCTTCCTGAGGATGTGGCCTTTGTTCCTATCCCGTCGCCTGTGCACGAGGCCGTGCAGACGTGGCCCTGGGAGGACGAGATCCTCTGGGAGACCGACATCTCTGGCGGCGTGAACCGACCGCTGGTGGACAGCCAAAACGCGAAGGCGCCTGCGTCGCAGGAAAGCGCCTCCGGAGTCGTGCTGCGCGCGTCAGTCCCTGAGAGCGAGCTGGCTTCGAAGGCGGCCCTTGGCACACCTTTCCACGCCGACGCCAAGTTCAGCCTCTGGGGCGCCGTGCAGGAGCCCGCCAAGACCAGCGCGACGGCGACGTCAGCCGACAAATCGACCAGCGAAGTGCTCGCCCAGCTCGAGGAGGAGCCCGTCGTCGAGCCGCGCGAATGGTCCCTCTTTCCGGCCATCAACGAGGAGCTGGCCAGGTACTCTCCCTCTCTCCTCCTCGCTTCATCAGACCACCCACTGATCCACGGCTTGCGTGGGTGTTGTGTTGTGGCTCGCAATAGTGGGGATTGGCTGGATGCAGTTGTGTGGGACGACCGCAGAATTCCGCCGGCCGCTGTAAATAACCCATTGATCTTCGACCTCAACGACAAGGAGATGCTCTTTGAGGAGAACGTCAAGAAGCCAGCCGAGGACGAAGAACAGCTCGTGGGCGACGACGAGTTGGCCGAAACCAAAGTTGTCCGCCGGCGCGGCCGCCGTCCCAAGCGAAAGATCAGTGAGATCGCCAACATTATCGAGGACGAAGTCGAAGAGGATCTCGACCCCTTCAACTACTCTCTCGATCGCATCTATGCCAACGCCAGCCGTGCTCTCGCCAAGGTACGCGCCCTCTAAACGTTATTTAGTACATTGTTTTAAAATACCAATTGCTAATTTAAATAATATAAATAGATTCGACCGAAAAACATGGGCAAGCCGGTGGTGCAACACTCGATCCCAGCGCTCAAGCTGTCAAGCTTCAAGACCAACTTCACGCCCGACGAGCTGCGACTGTTCCACCGACCGCGCACGAGGCTGCCCACCTCCAAGAAGATCAAGATCACGCCGGTTCCCTCCGATGGTCGCAACCCGCGATTCAAGAAGCAGAGCGGCACCATCCGACGCAAGCGCGAGCTGTCTGGTACTCTACTGCTGCTGCTGTTGCTGCTTGTTCTATTTTGTTTGTCTGCCTGTCTTGGCAATCGCCTGGGCGCCTGCTCACAACAAGGCCTGGAGCAGGCAAGGACGGGCGGGTGGTGCTGGCCGAGTATCTCGAGGAGCGACCGCCCGTGCTCAGCAACGTTGGAATGGGCACCAAGATTTTGAACTATTATCGGTGCGTGCGTTGCTGCTGTGTCAATTATCAATCTGCGATATGGCAAGGCGAGAAGCTCACCACAAGATGCCGCATTCTTTTTTGGTTTTCTTATTATTTTTATTCTTGACTTTGGGAGCGTAGGAAGAAGGACGTGAACGACATCCCGCCGGACAGGACGCGGGAGGACGGGGACATGGTGCTCCTGGATCAGGCGGACGAGTGCCCGTTCCTGGGCGAGGTGCCGACGGGGGAGACGGTGCAGATGATGGACAACAACCTGTTCCGGGCGCCCATCGTGAAGCACAACCCGCCTATGACGGACTTTTTGCTGGTGCGGTCCAAGGGCAAGTGCTTCATCCGCGAGATCCCGGCCGTCTACGCCGTGGGTCAGGAGCAGCCGGTGACCGAGGTCCCGGCCCCGAACTCACGATCGGCCAACAACTTCATCAAGGCGCGCCTGCAGACCTTTATCTACCGCCTCTTCAAGAAGCGGGCCAACCAGCAGCGCGTCCGGATCTCAGACATTTGCAGCGCCTTCCCGAGCCACTCGGAGACGTCCATCCGCAAGCGGCTCAAGGACTGCTCCGACTTCCAGCGCGGCGGCGACGATAGCGGCTGGTGGACCCTCAAGAAGGACTTTGAGATGCCCAGCGAGGAGGACCTCCGCGCCATGCTTACTCCGGAGACCGTCTGCGCCTACGAGAGCATGCTCGCCGGCCACCAGCGCCTCCAGGACTGCGGCATCGAGCACACGCACAACGCCACGGGTCTCGCCCAGGCCGTCGCCCAGCTCGAGGCCGAGAGCGGGCGCAAGCTCACCCCCGCGGCGGCCTTTGTCAAGGAGGAGGTCTATCTGGCCCCGTGGAACACCACCGGCAACTTCCTCAGCGTCCAGAACGGCAAGGGTCAGCTCCAGCTCACCGGTTTTGGCGACCCCACCGGCACTGGCGCTGGCTTTAGCTACCTCCGCGTGCCCCAGAAGGTCCAGGCCCAGCAGAAGAAGGCGCAAGTGCCCAAGACATCGGTGACGGGCACGGACGCCGATTTGCGAAAGTTGTCGCTGGAGAACTCGCGGCTGGTGCTGCTCAAGTTCGGGGTTCCGGAGGATGTCATCGAGAAGCTCGGGCGGTGGGAGCGAATCGACCTCGTGCGCGAGAAGTCGAGCGCGGCGGCCGCCGGCGGAGACGACCCCAACCTGACCAAATTTGCGCGCGGCCGGCGGTTCAACTTCCAGCAGCAGCAACAGGTCTACAAGGACGAGTGCGCTCGCATCTTCGAGAAGCAGCTGGCCTTCCTGTCCGACCTCCACCCGGACGACATCTCCGACGACGAGGAGGACCTCCAGGACAACATCGAGCTGCAGGACTTTGCCGGCGAGATGGAGCGCGAGCTCGAGGCTCTCTTTGACGAGGACTCGAACCAAGAGGCGCCCGAGCTCCCGCCGCCCAAGCCCGCCCGCGGCCGCAATCCGGCGTTGACCGCCTCTGCTGGCGGCGGCAGCGGCGCCACCCCGCGCGTGCTGGGCCGCAAAAAGACCCTCGCCCAGCAGGAGGCTGAGGAGGAGGAGGCCGAGCGCCGCGAGCTTCAGAAGTTCATGGAGGAGGCCCGCGAGAAGAAGCGCGAGGAGGCCCTCCAGGCCTCCGCCACGCCTGCCCGCGCGTTGGCGCCTCAGCCCACGGCGGCCGCAACCGCAACGCCGGCCTCGAGCAAGCCGGCCACGCCGCTCGCGCCGCCGGCCGCAGAGGTGAAGAGGGAGCCGTTCTCGCCGGTGAGCGACACTTCGTCGCGCGACAGCTTCGCCGGCGACGGGTTCTCGGGCGGCTCGCCCACCAGCGGAGGAGCGGGAGGAGGAGTTTCCGAGGGCGACCAAGCCGGCGGCGGAGAGGCGGGCCAGGCCGGCGGAACCAAGAAATCGCGCAAGTACATCAAGCGGACGGTGACGAAGAAGGGCCCCGACGGGCAGCCCATCAAGGTGGTGGAGATCATCCGGGACCCGAAGCTCGTGGAGGAGTACATGAAGAAGTCCAAGGCGGCCAAGAAGAACCGGCCCAAGCTCACGGTCGAGGAGGAGGCCGAGAAGCTTCGCGTGCGCAAGGAGAAGCGCCGCCTGCAGGAGCAGCTCCGGCGCCTCAAGAAGAACCGCGAGAAGCAGCAAATCCTGGCCGGACGCCTGGCCGAGGGCAACCGCGACGGCACCTTGTCCCAGGCTGGCGAGGGCTCCAACTCCCAGCTCGTCTGCGGCGCCTGCGGGATGGTGGGCCACATGCGCACCAACCGCAACTGCCCCTACTATACCGAGGACTCAGCCGCCGCTGGCGCTGGCGGCACCGGGACGACCAAGGGCTCCGGCCCGCGCCGCGGCCGCAAGCGCCGGCGCCGGAACGTCGACTATGACGACGACGATGATGACGACGATGGCCTCCTTGACGACTTGGACCTCGACGATGATGGCCTGGATGACCTCCTCGCTGACGACGAGCCCGCCCTCGACGACCTCCTCATGGCCGAAGAGGAGGCCGCCGCAGCAGTGGCCAAGGTGGCCCCGCTGGTCAAGGTCGAGGGCACCAAGCTCCGCTTCCCCAAGGTCGTCCTCGCCGCCGTCACCCCGAACCGCGGCCTTGGCTCCTCGACCGCAGCTGCTCCCACCGGTTCGGCGCCGACGACGGCCGCCTCCACGCCGGCCCCGTCTGTCCCGGCCTCACCCATCTCGGTCGTTGACGTTCCGCCGCCCGCCGCGGCGCCAGTCACTCCGGCCCCGGTCCCGGCCCCCGTTCCCGCCCCCGCACCGGCCGCTGCGACGCCTGCCTCTGAGACGCCCGCCGCGACGCCCAGCAGCAGCAGGCGGACGCCCAAGCGGCCCAAGGTGGAGCCTCAGCCTCAGCCCTCGACGCCGCGCACACCGGCCGCCGTGCCGACCCCGTCGCCGGCTGCCACGCCTATCGCCGCGCCGGCGACGCCGGCCGCCGCCACCACGCCCGCGGCCACCAGCGGCAGCGGCGCCGGTGCCAGCAGTGCTGGCGGGGAGAAGAAGCTCATCCTGCGGATCAGCAAGAAGGATCTGCCGCCTGGCGCGCTGACGCGCAAGCGACCGGCTTCGGAGCTGTCGGAGCCCACCTACATGACCAACCCGGCTAAGCCGGCGCGGACTGCGCGGGCCAGCAGCAAGACTGGGCGCGGCGCCGGCGTGCAGCTGGCGGCCATCTTTGAGAAGGCCCTGCTCCGGGTCAAGAGCCACGACTACGCGTCGCCGTTCCTCCAACCGGTCACCGCCGCAGAGGCCCCCGACTACCACAAGTACATCAAGAAGCCCATCGACCTCAGCACCATCCACGCCAACGTCAAGGCCTTCAAGTACCTCTCGCAGGTGCGTCTACCTCCCTGCCTTGAAGCTCGTTTTAGGCTTGCGTGGGACTGTAGCTGACCTTCATCCAATCAATGACAACAACCATCAGAACGCGCTGATGGCAGACATTCGGCTTATGGCGGCCAACTGCCGCAAGTACTGCGCGACGCGCTTCCCGCAGCTCCCTCCCATGGCCGATACGCTCGTCACCGTCTGCATTGAAGCCCTCCGCGAGAACGAGACCGAGATCCAAGAGCTCGAGGCCCTCCTCGGGGCTCAGGTGCGCCCCTTTCTTCCCCTTCACTATCGGTAGCCAAAAGCCTTACGACCGGTTATTGTGCTTGACCGCAGGACGCGGCCGAGACGCCCGTGTCGACGCCAGCGCCAGCCTCTGGCCGTGGGCGCTCCGGTGGCGGCTCCAGATCGTCGGCGGCCTCGACGCCCTACACGCCCAAGACGTCGTCGGGCCACTCGTCGGGGACGGGCGGCAGGTCTTCGCGGCCGTCGTCGCGGTCCGGCACGCCTCGCTCGAGCACGCCCTCGTCGTCGGTGCCGGCTTCGCCTTCGTCGTCCTTCCACTTCAGCTCGAGCCCGTCGTCCCCGTCTACGGCCTCCACGGTTCCGCGCGTGACGTCGGTGGCGGGCTCGACCAAGGTCAAGATCAAGCTCCCCGTCAAGCTTCGCAAGGAGGACTAGTGCTTCGTTCAAGGCTTTTTTTTCTTATGATTATTTATTGCCGTTTGGAGGCTCGTGGCCACGCACGAAGCGGACGAGGAGTCGGAGAAGAGATGAGGGAAACGGCGTTATTGTAGAGAGAGAGAGAGAGAGAAGAGGAAAGGGAAGAGGAGGACTGTACAAAAGCAAAACCAAAAAAAAATTTGATCAAGAGGAAGAAGGGTTTCCTCAAAGGGCCTTCCTCAAATGGGGGCGGAGATGGTGCTGACGAGCTCTGCCTTTTCCTCCTTCCTCTTCACGTTGTACTCGGCCAGTTGGTCTGAAAAAAATTACCAAAACAACAATTGGTCAGGCGCGCAAGGCGATGTGCGTCAACTTGGCGAGCGACGTACCAAGATCGATGCAAGAGCTGTCGTTGTCGTCGTTGTCGCTGCGGTCGGCTCTCTCCAGCCACGGGTGCTGCAAAATCTGCTCTGCCGAGGGGCGTTCGTCGGGCTCGCGGACCAGCAACTGACGTATAAGCGCCTTGGCTGTGGTGGACAACGGAATGAGACACGGCTTTGCTTTCCGTGTTATGTTTAAGAAGAAGACGCACCCGACTCAGAGATGTTGATCCACCTCTTGTCCTCAAAGTCGTAGTTGCATGCAATGATCTTCTTGAACAGCTCCGGGTTGGTCTTGGCGTAGAAAGGTGGATATCCACAGAGTCTGCTCCACCCCCAACCGTCAGTCTCTGTAGTCAAGTAGACCTCTGGTGAGGGGGCAGCGTACAGTATATACAGGATGACCCCGAGACTCCAGATGTCCACGCTCTTGTCGTAGTGGTCCTGCGTCAAAATTTCGGGCGCTGGATAGGGAAGGTGTGAGGACGGGACGCGAAACAGGAGAACGTGCATGAGGAGGGGAACGTACCCACGTAGTTGGGCGACCCACAACTCGTACGAAGCGTGCTTTCATCAAAGGCCTTTGAGAAACCAAAGTCGGCGATCTTGATCTTCTCGCAGCCATCGCCATCATCAGCCGACAACACGTTCTCTGGTTTGAGATCGCTAGAGACGTGCGGTGAGATGATACAGTCTGCGCGATGAGTCATCTTCATGAACGTACCGATGGGCGATGCCCTTGCTGTGAAGGTACTGCACGCCCGACACGATCTGCTTGAAGATGAAGGCGGCGTCGCGCTCAGAGTAGCGCCCGCGCTGTACGATCTTCTCAAAAAGCTCTCCGCCTTGCATGTACTCCATCACCATGTAGAACCACTTGTCGTCCTCGAATATCTCCATCAGCTTCAGCACGTTGGGGTGGTCCACGTGCAACATGTTGTCTATCTCCCTGTAGAGTGCCGAACAACAAGACCTTGAGAAACCACCAAGGAGGGACTGCAACAACATGTTGTACCTCCGTAAGAGTTTGATGTTGCGACCCCTTTCCATGATCCTCTTCTCGATGCACTTCACTGCGCATCGTTCGTTGGTAGCTTTCGATGTCACTTCATAAACCGTCGAATAACCGCCTCTGTGGTTGTTGCGTTGCGCTTTCAAGGTCACTCGAGGCACTCCTACCTGCAAGGCGTTGGCCCAACGTACCGTCCAATCTCGGGACCTACGTAGTAGTAGTCCAGGAACTGACCCCCTCGCACGTTGCCAGAGATCGCCTTTTTCTCGTCCTCCAAATCTGGTTTCAACTTCGTCTCCCTCTTCTCTTCTCCTGCTCCCCCGTCTGCCTGTTGTTGTTGTTGGGGAACCGCCTGCGAAGTGTCGGCCGAGGATTGATTCGATTCTTTCCTGTTCTGCTTCTTGCCGGTGGAGCTGTTCTCCGCCTGCTTCTCCGTGGGGGCCTTTGGCTTGGAACTGCAGCCCCCCATCTTCGAACGTAGCCACTCCACCTCTCGATTTGCGCGCGTGTGGTGCGCCCTCCCCACGCTCACGTTCTTTAGGAACAACAACGACGACTGTCTGACTGTCTCTCCAACTCTCTCGGGGGAGTCCCGGCCTTCCTTTCGCACACGAGCCCACGTGCTAGACCATCTTCTGCCCGAACCGACGCTGTCGACAGAAACCAAAAATGATTAAATTAAATCAAATAAACAGAAATAAACAAACTCAGGGAGCTGACTCGAGCAAGCCGAGAACGGAGGTGAGCTTGTCCAGGGCCTTCTTCATCGTTGGGCGGTGTTCTGGCTTGTGTCGCAAACAGGCCTTGAACAGCCGATATAATCGTTGGCTCGCTTGCTTGCATGTATCTCCCTCTTGTTGCGCGATCGCCTCGTCGCTTGTAGAGGAAGACGCGCTTTGAAACAGTACCAAGTCGTCGACGCTCAGGGCGAGAGTGCCTGCCGTCAAGCCTTCGACCAACTGCGCAGTGGGCAAATCGCCATACGGCCCTGTGCGTGTGCCCGTGTGGTCAGTGAAATGGGGTCAGGCAAGGGGGATAAGGTGGAGCCGTCGGTACGCTGACGGGCGAAGAGGCTGTACATCAGCACACCCAAAGACCACACTTCGCTCTGCATAAAGCGGGGCGAGAAAGGCGTGATGTGAGCGCTATGTTGGTTGGACAGGATGAGCAAGACGAAGGGCAGTGAGCTCCACCTTGATCGAGTACTCAGCGTCACTCGAGGCGAGCGACTCGGGGGCGCAGATGCGGATCGGCAGGTTGAGCGATTGCGTGGGCACCACGACGCGGCCGTCGGGGTCCATCTTGCGCGTAAAGCCAAAGTCGGTGATCCTGCACAATGCGTCGTTGCAGGACTCCACGACGTGAGTTGCCCCTATGAAACAGGTTGACACAGGCGAGATGCCGCATACTTGGCACGCAGCAGACGCTCGTCGCCAGGCTCGTGGCACAGAAGCACGTTGCGTGCGGCACAGTCGCGCCAGAGGTAGCCCTCGCTGTGGAGGTGCGCCATGCCGCGAGCCACGTCGCGGAGGAGGACGGTGGCTTGCAGCAGCCACGCCGCGCTGCCCAAGGCGGGCGCCTCGGGCGACAGCAGGTAGTCCTCCAGCGTGCCGCCGGCCACGTATTCGGTCAGGTGGGCCAGAAGCTCGGGCACCACGCCCCTGAACCCCACCAAGCGGCTGGTGGCGAGTCCATGCATGAGGAACAGCCGCTCAGTTCAACGTCTTCAAGCTAGTTGTTGAGTAGTGAGCACACCTGTGGGGGCGGAGGCGAAACCAGACAGCAAGCTCTGCACAGAGGCTGGAGGGACGGAGGCAGCGCTTGAGGACGAGCAGGTCGCCACGCCACCTAACCACCGTCACCTGCTGGTCGAACTTGCCGGCTATGTCGCCCGTCACGGACGAGTCCAACTCACTGTCGTCCACGCGCCAGAACTCAACTAGGCGCTCGAAAATGGGGCCTTCGTCTTCCTGCCATCCGGATGCGGCGAGCGCCTGGATTGGCACGCCCAATCCGCAGTCCTCGAGGAGGAGGCCGGGTACTCTTCCTTTCGTTCGGCCAGCCACGTTTCCCATAGACCTTTAAAAATAAAAGTCTTTTGGAGTAGAAATTGTTTTTCTTTCTGAGCTCTTGGTTGGAATGTTGGTTAGTGTTTTTGGAACTGGAGTTTCGAAATCTCTTACGGCCCAGTTCTTGCCACGGATGCTGATGTTGTGGTGGACAAGGGTTGGTGCGCTACGTCAGTGGTGATATCTCAGACACGACGCATCACTATGACCATTACGACGAGTCAGGCAGGGTACTGCCCCGAATCTGCCCGTGACGACACCAACCGCTTTCGATCACACCTTTAACTGGGGACCAGCCCGTCGGTTTGGTGCCAACCTTACATTCCGCCCGTGGCCGTCCTCGACGCTTACCTTGAAGCCGCCGGGCGAGGCCTCACGCCAGCCGCCAGCCATAATCCTTCGTGCAGCCTTCAATAGAGGAGGCGAGACCAGATAGAAGTGGGTCGAAGTGACGTTGCGCCGATGTTGGTTGTATTTCCAAATTGGGGGTTATGGCGCCAAACTTGTGGGCGCTGAACAACTTGTAAGTGGGCCAGGTTCTTGTGTCGGTTAGCTGCACTACCTCCATAGATTAGGCTTAGTTGCCTCACCAGCTCCAGTAAAATTGTAAAAACTATCAGTGTTAAGATGGAAATCACTTCCTTAGGGAAGCAGCCTTCTCCAGCTTCTCTGTATCAGCGAGTTCTGTAGGAACAGTGGTCTTGTTCTTCCTAGCGCTCCGCTTCTTAGACTCAAGAACGTAATCGAAGCCAAAGTTGGCTTGCACGCAGACGCGGAGGTCGAATGACTGCCGGGCGCACACGCCGTAGCCATTCCCTTGATCGTCGACGCAGTCCCCCAGGGCATGGAGCTCCTCGCCGCAGACCTTGTTGAGCTCTTTTGTCTCAGCAACGGCACAAGTCTTGATGGCCTCGTTGTTGCCCTTGCCCAGCTTAGCGCAGCGGTGACTCACGAACCCAAACGCAGCGCCAGTAATCGCGGGATCTCTCGACATCTTCAATAATCTTCGACACTGTTAAGCACGATCTTCTTTGACTCTCGGTTTGCGTGTTGTGTCCCTCTGTGTCGACAAAGTTGCACAATGCAGGGATTGGCCTGTGGGATTATTAATAAGGTCAAAAAAGAAAGCTTTAGGCCTTTAGATGAGGGCGATCTTGCTCATGATGAGGTCCTTGCGCGTGGGCTCATCCTTCCAGTCGTCGGTGAAGAGAGACGTGAAGACGACGTTGAAGAAGTCGGCGTCGTAGTTGACGGCTCGCTTGCAGTCGGGAGAAAAGTTCATCTCGAGCAGGACCGGGTTCATGTGCTCGTCGATCATGAGGTCGGCGCCGTACATTCCGCGGCACTGCTGACGGAGGTCGCCGGTCCCTTCGTGGAGCGGAGCCAGGAGGCCATTCCACCGGTCCGTCGAGGGCTGCGTGGCGGCGACAAAGACGTCGCGGAACATCTGGTTGATCTTGGGCTGCACGTCGCGCTCCCACTGGACACCCGGGTGCTCGGCCTCGAAGGTCTGAATGAAGTCGGTGTAGAGGATCTGCTCCAGGTTGTAGGTCGAGTAGTTCATGACGGTGAAGTGCTTCTCGTAGTCGTCAAAGTGGTCGAGCGAGAAGGGTTTGTTGGCCGCGCGGATCCAGAACATGCGGTAGACGTAGATCTCCAGCGGCGCCAGCGAGCGCACCATGACGATGTACCGCAGGTCAAACTTGCGGCCCTTGTACAGCGCCGGCCGGGCCAGGTACTGGCTCGCGATCTTGGGCCCCGTTTCGAGCGACCTGATGATCGGCGCCAGGCTGTCGGTGACGAAGATCTCCAGACCACGGCTCTTGTTCCACGGCTTGATGATCCACAAGTTGTTGTCCGCCTCTGAGCGCTTCTCCTCGTTCTCGCGCCATTGCGCGATGAACTGCGGCAGCTGCGTGTTGAGGTTGAAGGTGGTCGGCAGCCAGGTGCAGGTCTCGCCCCAGCACCGCAGGACGGTCTCCACGAGCTTGTGCTTGTAGGTGACGCACATCTCGTTGGGGTACTGGTTCACCAACTGCTGCTTGTTCCTCAACAGGTCCTGAATGTTGCCCACGTCATCGCTGAACCACAGCACGTCAGCGTCCTTGACTTCATCCACGACGGAGAAGCGGTCCCACGTGAGCGCCTTCTTGATAAACTCGGTGTCCGAGAAGACCTTGAGGTGCGCGCTGCGATTTGTGATTCGGGCCAAGTCAGGTCAGGGCGTGCTGTGAGCGACGCATTGCTGGGCGAGAAGACGATGGGCACCTACCGGGATGTCTTGTCCGAGACCTGCTGGGGAGGTGGGCGAGTGGGCGGAACGACCGACGCGATGTTGGCACGGTGGCGCTCCAGAGCCTCCTTGAACAGCTCCGCAAACTCCTCGCCCTCCTCGATGCCAAACGCCACACCTGCCATTTGGCGCCCGTTCAGCCCGTCGTCCGTCCGCAATCAACCTCGCCCTCTTTATTATTTTACTCCTGAGAGGCGCGTACCTCGAGCAGCTCGCTGCAGATCACCCTTGACGGTCTCCAGGAAGTCGCGCGTGATGATGTCGCCTGCGATCCAACAATTGATGAACACCACCGCCGCCAGAAGTCCAAGTGGATTGGGAGAAGAGGGGGGTACCGGGTTCAATGTCCTGCGTGGGCCAGAGGATAGAGTAGGAAACGCCTCGCGCATTGTAGAAGAATGGGACGCAACGCGTGTTGGGACGAGCGGGCTCCTCGTCCTCCTCTTCCTCCTCTTCATCCTCCGCCGCGTTATCAGCCTTGGCTTCCTTGTCGCCCTCTTCCTCCTTCTTCTTCGTCTCCTCCTGCGGCGTGTCGCAGTGGGAGATGCGCGAGCCGACTTCGTCCATCATGTCTGTGCGCCCACACGATCAGAAGACCAAAGAGAAGGACATGTGAATTTGGGGAACACACGTACACCAGACGGGGGTGCCCTCCTTGTCCTCGTCGTTAAGGCGCACGCGGTAGGTCTGGTTGAACTTCCACATGCTCTTCCACACCTCCTCGACCAGCGCCTCGCGATCGCCCACCGCGTCGGGATTGATGCCCAGGATCGCGCTCATGCGCTCCAAGAGGTTGGGCACCGTCCGCAGCTGTGCCGCAGCGCAGGGTCAGCCACGCGCTCCACAGGCCGCACACACGGACTCCGCACCTGGTTCCGTGAGTTGTCAATGGTGGTGGTCCAGAAGTGGTCGACCAGGAACACGTCTGAGGCCGCCGCCAGGCCAGCCTCGAGCTCATCATTGAGAATAAGCAGCATGTTGCCGTCCTCGTCCATGCCAAACTGGAAGTAGTTGCCAGCATCGAATACCTCGTTCTTGACCTGCGAAGCGTGACCGCACAAAGATCAATCGTCACCGCAGAGGCTCGAGCTCCCATCGGAGTGTTTCCCCGTCAGTACCTTGCTGTGAAGCTTGCGCCACAGGTTCTCGGGGACGCGCATGTCCTGCAGCGCCTGCTGGTGCGCCTGAAGGAAGAGCGTGAAGTCGATTACGTCGTCCGGAATCTCGCTCCCGCGCGCCATGTAGTCGAGAGGCGTGGACGACTCCTCGCTAAACTCCTCCCGGAGCTTGCTTTGGACGTGGCTCCAGCGCTCCGCAGCGTTCCTGAAGGACCCCGAGGTTGGTCAGCCGCTCGTAGGCGGCTCACGGGGAGGGGGATTGGGGCGCCGGCGACGTACTCGGATGCGCGGGTGGAGGCCTCACCCAGCGGCACGAACCAGCCGCGCGACTCGGCGATGCGCTCCATCTCCTTGCCATCAACCTCGCCGTACTTCTTCACAAAGAACTGCTTGCCGCGAGCCTCGTGCTTGGACTTGAGTGCAGAGTGGAGCAGGCTGTTCAGCTGTTCGACACCCTTGAACAGGTGCAGGAACGAGTGGTACTCCTTCTTCTCCTGTATGGTGCGGGGAGCCACAATTTAGAAAAAGTCGCAAATTAAAAAATTGAAAAGAAATAATGGGCGCTTTGCCTCGTCTTCGTCCGCTTCCTCTTCATCGCCCTGCTGCCGGTGGTCGTAGGCCAGGATGGCAACATCGGGGAAGTAGAGCGCCTCAAATGCGACGCTCGAGTCCAAGTCGGTCAGCACCTGAAGGCAGGTCGCGAGCCTTTTAGGAGCCATTCTCAAGAACGTTCACGGCGGGAAGCAGACGTACGGCGTCGGCGGCTTCGATAAAGGGCAGAACGTTGTACTCGGTTTCATCGGCTGTCTTGAAGTTGTCCTGGAGTAGCTTGATGTGCTCGCGCTCCGTGTCGGAGAGCGAGTGGAGCGGGTGCGACGTCACTTCGCCGTTGGACTCCTCCTTGTAGGTGAAGAAGCAGTAGCCGTGCAGCTTGACCACAAAGTGGAACTTGTCCGCTTCGGTGGCCTGGAGCTTGATCAGCGCATCGATGAAGGCTCGGTTCGTGAGGAAGCTCTTGGCGTAAACCGACGGCGCGACGAGAATCACTTTCTTCCCAGCCTCACGGGCCGCCGTGATGCCGTACTTGGCCCCGAGGTCGTCTTTGGTGTAGGGCAGGGTTCTTATGGATTGAAACTACCCATCAGCCGCACGTCACCACGAGCAAGGACGATCGAGGAAGGAAAGAGTGTGTACTTGGTAAAGAAGCGGGTGAAGAACAATGGGATCTGGTGCTCCCTCACGGAGCAGCTATCGCAACCATACATGCAGTGCCCCAAAGGCAGAACGTCCACGATCGTGGAGGGGAACTGCGTCTGCAGGAGCTCTGTTCCATGGAGTTGGATTGAATATGACCACAGGCACGATAGTTAGACATAACCAGCGCGGGCGACATGGCAAGAGGAGATCACAGAGCAGAATGCGTACTGAAGAAGCGGAGCTGAGAGCGGGCAAACGGATAGTTGGTGGACGCGGTGAGCACAACGACGACATGGCGGCCGGCCTGCTCGTCGCGGAGGAGCTGGCGATAGACCTCCTCCTCGCCAAACTTGAACACCTCGGCGTTGGGCCAACGACCTTCGGCGCTGAACTCGCCTACCATTTTGTCCTTTTCCGTGTTCCATTCATAGACGAACTGGAAGTACGTGAAGTATTAATAGTGCACTTAGAGTTTTAACATGAAGGGTGCAGGCGAGTGTACAAGCTTGCCCGGCATGTGCTGCAAGAAGACGGCAATGTTCTCCATCTAACGGAGAAAAATCGGTGAGAATTTGGTAATAAATGGCAAGCGGAGCAGCAGACATACCTGGGCATAGTTAGTATGGATGGGGATGTAACAGGTGAACTTGCCAAACGCATCTGCACTTGACGCCGCCATGGCTGCGATTGCTGGTTCTCTGGCCGGTATGCAGAGAACTTTTCTTTAAGCGTTTCCTTTTGGTTTCACGTCGATGGTCGTTTTCGCGTGAGTTTCAGGAGGGAGGCAACCATTGGCTGGACACGAAACGGTTGCCCGTGGAGCGAAGTAAGCGACCCGACCGACGCGAACCCCCCAAGGCGACGTTGATCGGACAGTGGCCGTAGTCAGGGAGAAAGAGGAAGGCGAGTGCGTCTTAAACTTCTGGCCATTCTTTTCATTTGGACCAACCTGACCCCAACAAGACGCTAGCTACTTTTGCAGCATCATGTGGCCATTCAGGAGAAAGACGAAGGGTACGTTACATCGATCCAAACATGCAACAATGCGGGCGTAGTCCCCTTCTTATTAGTCTTGAACTTGTTTTTATTCGTTTGACTATTATGTAGTTGACGCTGCGAGCCCGGCTCCCAGCGTGAGCTCCCCATACAACATTAAGCATCATGTGCACGTCGATTTCAACTCCGACACCGGCTACAAGGTACACTTCTTCTTCTTCCAATATGTTCAATGATGTTGCTGCATGAACAAGCATTTATTAAGCCATTTTCCATCCATCTTTTTGCGACATTGCGCCACCTTTAGGGCTTGCCGCCTGAAATGGAAGCTCTGCTCAAAACCGGTAACATCACCAAGACCGAGGTCCTTGAGAATCCCGACCTCGTGCTCGACGTGCTCGACTTTACAAGCAAGCAAATCAAGAAGGAAGCCGAGGGGGCCAAGAGCAGCTCGGAGGCTCTGCCTCCGGAGCAAACCATTACACTCAGTACGTTGCCACTAAGCACCGAGCTAGGCAAGGGCCGGGAAGTTCAATTCTTTTTCGATCCTCACTCTGCATTTGCTCTCCTCCCATTAGATGATTTGGTTAGCAAGGATGATCCTACCAAGATCTACCTCAACCCCACGAAGATTGGTGAAGGTGCTGCCGGTGAGGTCTTCCTGGCTGTCGACAGCAACACTAATGAGCAGGTGCCCCACCCGTTCGCCGAAACAAGTCGCCTGTCAATGAGGGGACCGCTTCTTACTTTGAAGACCGTTCACTCTCGTTCTGGCCCGCTCGCAGATTGCTATCAAGAAGATGCCGCTCAACGCACAGAACATCAAGCTGCTTACCTCCGAGATCCACATCATGAAGGAGAGCACGCACCCCAATGTCGTTCGCTACCTTGACAGTTACCGAGTCGAGGACAAGCTCTGGGTGTGTTCTTTGTTGTCTTGGCGTCATCGTCTTGTGCACGTATGGAGCCATTTGATCGTTAACCTTCCTCTTCCTCTCTCAGGTCGCCATGGAGTACATGGGCGGCGGCTGCCTCACGGAGATTCTGGAGCAGTTCGAGGACGTTCAGATGACAGAGGGCAATATTGCTTGGGTGTGCCAGGAGGTGCGTCCTCATCCCTGGGGAGGGAGAACATCTTTTTTTCGGGCCAAGACCAACTAAGCGCCGATCTTGTGTTTCTATCTTCCCATCACACAGACCCTCAAGGGTCTGGCCTACATTCACAGCCTCCACAGGATTCACAGAGATATCAAGAGTGACAACATCCTCCTGGGCTCCAAGGGCGAGGTCAAGATTGGTAACAACTTCTCTCTCCTTTACAATTCCATTGGCTGTTCTTCTGCTTACGTACATCCATTTTCCCCCTCCTGCAGCCGATTTTGGTTACGCCGCCCAGCTGACTCAGCAGAAGAACAAGCGTCAGACGATCGTCGGCACCCCGTACTGGATGGGTAATCCTTGCCTTCCCGAGCAATGCGAAGAAGAAAAAGAAGAAGACGGACATGTGCTAATCTATGTTCATTCTTCGTCGTCCAGCCCCGGAGCTGATTCGTGGCCAGGAGTACGACACGAAGGTGGACATCTGGTCGCTGGGCATCATGATTATGGAGATGGCCGAGGGCGAGCCTCCGTACATGGAGTTCCCACCGCTCAGGGCGCTCTTCTTGATCACAACGAAGGGCATCCCGGACCTCAAGGAGCCCTCCAAGTGGTCACAGAACTTCCAGAACTTTGTGTCTCTCACCCTCGAGAAGGACCCAAGCCAGAGGCCCGACGCCAACGAGCTTCTGAAGGTATCCCCCCCTCCCTCCCCCTCTCCCGAGCAACGAACGCGTTCAATGGGTGATTTCATTTCATTTTTTAATTTATGGTTTATTTTTTGATTTATTTTGCATGATTAATATATATTAAGTGACTCACCTTTCCCTCGTTGTGCGCGCACACACAACCCTATGCAGCATCCCTTCATGAAGTCAGCGACGGGCGGGAAGGGTCTGGTCGAGGTGATCGAGAGCGCCAAGAGGGCCGCGGCCAAGAACAACGAGCTGTTGGAGTAAAGGAGCAAGTGTGCGGCACGGACGACGAACGACGTGGAGGGATCGATTTGGGACGTGCGGCGCGTTCCTCTTGTGTTGTGTGTTATTGTTGTTGTAGTACGAATTCTGCGCGCTGCTTAGAGGGGTCCAAACAAGCCGCAGCGCGTTCGTTGGAAACGAAGGTGGCGATGGTGATGTTGATGATGTGGGCTTGTACACTGTAAAAAACACACAAAAAATTGCTCAAAGAATCGCCCACGAGGACATCGCCTCTTCTTCTTCTTCTTCTTAAGGCCTCCTCTTTCGTCATCGGATGTGCCACAGCCTGAGGGAGTCGTCGAGCGAGCCGCTGGCGAAGGAGTCCTCGTGGACGTCCATGTTGATGATGTCGCGCGAGTGTGCCGCGATGGAGTACAGCGCCGTTTCGCTCGTCCCTCGGTAATCCCACACCTTCAAGGCCCCCCAACATGCACAAGCGTCAACACATCGACTTGGTGGTCGCAGTCGACGCCTCGACTTGGGGGAAGATGAGGAAGACACTTACTCGGATCGTTCCGTCTCCGCCGCCCGTGATGATCTTGTAGTCATCCACGTAAACGTACTTGATGAAGCCCAGGTGCCCCTTCAGCGTTCGCTTGAGCTCGCCGGTGCGCCGGTCGAAGATCTTGGCCCGGCAGTCGTTGTCGCCAGCCACGATCGAATCGCGGTCGAACATGAGGGAGCGCACCTCGACGGGCTTGTTCTCCGAGTCGAGGTTGCGTATTGTTTTCACGCACGTGCCCTGTCCTCCCCAGGTCAGGTCACAGGTGAGGCACAGCGATGAGTGACGACGACGATGATGACGACGACGTAGCGAGGGCCATGGAAGAAGGTGGACTCTGTACCGTCTCGGCGTCCCACACGCAGAGGGTGCCGTCGAGCGCGCCGGAGACGATCGTGGTGTCCACAAAGTGGAGACCCATGACGCCGGCTGTGTGGCCCATGAAGACGTTGGCCGCGCGGCTCGTGTTGGACCATCGCCACAGGCGGACCGTCTTGTCGCCCGAGCACGACACCAGCACGTCGTCGTTGTATTGGAGGCGCTTGACCCAGCCCGTGTGGCCTTTGATCTTGGTGAGGCATGTGCCTTGCCAGTCCCACACCCGGATGTGCATGTCGCCCGAGCAGCTCACGATCTTGTCGTCGTCGTATTGGATGGCACCGACCCACTCGCGGTGGCCGCTGAGGGTGAGGGTGTTGCACCAGGTCTGGCGGCTGAAGACGCGGATGTGCGAGTCCTGCATGCCGCAGACCACCTTCTCGTCGTCGAACCGTAGGGCGTAGACAGCGCTGGGCGCGGTCACCGAGTACTGCGCCGTGAGGTCTCCGCACATCCATTTCTTCTTCACACGGCAGCCCCGCATGAAGGTCTCGCGCCAGTCTCGCCCGCCGCCCTTCTCTGCTGTGCGCAGCACGTGAACGAACGCTTGAGAGTTCCGACACGGCAGGCCTCGAGGTGTTGGAGGCGCGTACGCACCTTCGGAGGTGGCGTGGGGTGAGTGGTTGTGGCGGTGAAGGGACTGCTGTCGCCTGGCCTCCCTCTGGTGCATCTGGCTGCTCAAGTAGAATGATCGCCACAGGGTCGAATCGAGAGCCAATTTGTGCCAGTGGCGGCTCAGACTGGCCACTGCACACACCTCGCGCGGGCCGAGGTGCGAGAGCACGAGCAGCGCGATCTCATCAGGGAGCGCATCGAGAGTGACGCTCCAGCAAATGCCGCCATTGTCCTCTTCCGCGCGTTTGGCACCGCGACTTGCATCAACAGCTGGAGTAGCGCGTGTATCCATTCGATCTGTGTGTGGCCAGCCTGTGGAGGTAATTCGAGTTAACACCATTTTCTCGTTTATTTTCTATTGTAAAGCAAACGATGACGACGTTCTTCTCGGCCACACAAGACGCACCCGATTTCACCAACAATGTCCTCGTCTTGGTACGCTACCACTGACAATGCCGTATTGTGTTGTGCATCTCTTGTTGTGTTGGAATCGGCAGAAGTTGCGGTTCATCTCATCTCATCATCCTTGCGCGTGCAGCCGACCTTGTCCGTCGGCAAGGTGGGCGGCCTGGCGGTTGATCTGCTGACCGTCACGTACGGTCTGCCGCGCGTCGGGTGGCTCGAAGACGAGAACGTGCTGCCCGTAGCCAGCAATGACACCCTCGCCCTCCCTGTGCTCACCACCACTACGCAGCAGAAGCCCGAGGGCGTCCTCTCCACCAACCTCGAAGGTATACCTTCCCTCCTGACAAGGGCTCTTTCTCGAGTGCCGTCCGTGGTCGGCTGCTGATGGTGATGGTGATGGCGATGATGTTCGGGCCCTCAGTGTTCCAGGACGTGGCGAACCGGGTCACCTACGTACAGCAGCGTGCTCCCGTCATCCGAGTACGCTTGAAGCCCCTTTGCTCCTTTCGCCCTCCTTGAAGGCTCCTCTGGGCATCGTGCTTACGTGTGTGCGTGATGTGTTGTGGCGCAGAACCGTAATGCGGCCTTTGTGCAGAACCTGTTCCAGTGGATCCAGAGCGCCCGGTTCCGGGAGGTCGTCGTGCTCGCCAGCGTGGACTCGGCGCGGCGCATCATCGAGACTCAGTTCTTGTATGCACACCCACACCCACTTTCCCGGCCTTGTCCTGGCGAGTGACCTGTCTCGCGCGCGCGTTTGCTCGCTCGTGCAGCGACCAGCACGCGATCACATGCCGCTACGTGGCGAGTGGCGGCGCTCGGGGCACCGCCTCTGCGCACTTCAAGTGGCCGGCGCTGGAGGAGGGCAGCTTCGACGCAGCTTTCAAGACCACGAGCTTCACGCGCCTCCTCTTTGAAGCGTGCCAGGTTCTGTTCTGTTCTGACCACAGTCTCGCCCCCCTCCTGCCCTTCTCAGGCCCGTTGCTCACAGACTGGCGCGTATGTGCTTGTGGGCGGGGCGGAGACAGAAAGCGAGCGTTGGCGTGACCATCCTGGCCATCTTCTGCGCTGACGGCGTCAACATCCCGCAGGCCTTTGCCATGGCCGACGCCACCTTCCACTACCTCGGCCTGGCCCCACCTTCCTCCTCTGCGTCGTCGGAGCCACGCTGGCAGCCGCCCACGTCGTGGCACCACCTGTTCGCCCAGCCTTCGGCCTTTGATGCCACCCTTTTTGGCTGAACGCGCATCAGCCTTCCCCCAATGGAACAGAGACACCCTTTTCTTTCGTCTTGAGCCAGGGTGCTTCCATGACCTCCTCGCTGGCTGGTTCTTGAACCGGGACCTATGCAGCACAGTCGCCTGCCACGAGACATAACACGTGAGGTCTGCCGGCGGTAATTTCGCGCATTCTTCGCATACCGGCCCACAATAGGCAGCCGCCACGCACGTTACCGTCGCCCTGGGCCACTACTCGTCCCCTTCATCGCCCTTCTCCCGCAGGCTCTGCAGCACCGAAACACAACGCACCGGCGGGCGGACGGGGAGCATAAACCCAACTCCTCAACTCGAGCAGCGCAGTGCACACACCACTCCAAAAGAACAAACAAAAGATGAACTGCAGTCGAGGGAGTGTGTCAGAGCGGGCGCGGCGGATGCACAAGCAGCTTCAGTGGCGAAAGGCTCGCGGGGCCGACCGGTCGTTCCCGCTTGAGGTCAACGGCCACCATCTGGAGGCCATCCAAACGCCCTGTGGTGAGATTACCGGCCTCGGCACCGGTGCCATCGTGTGGGACTGCGCCGTCGTCCTCTCCAAGTACGTGCATCTTTTCGTCCAGCACAAGAGCCTTGTCAGCTGATTATTGCGTTACCGGGCCTGTGCTGTAACAACAATCCACAGGTACCTGGAGAAGAATAAGACCGCCTTCTCCCCACCCCCTGAGGTGATCGTCGAGCTGGGCAGCGGGAACGGCCTCCTCGGCATGGTCTGCGCTCTGTTTTTTGGTTCGTGCATCTACATCATATTCTACTTTTTCCATCTTCTGATGTGCTTCTCTCGGGGCCCGCAGACCAAGCCAAGGTCGTGGTGACCGAGCAGGCCCCACTCCTTCCGCTCATCCATCAAAATATTGAACACAACAGCGGTACGTCGTCTCCCTGCTCGCCTTCCCTGCGCGGCGGTTTGCTTACATGAGACGCATGTGACCGCTGTACAGCTTCCAACCCGCGCGTACGTGACGTCGAGGTCGTGGAGCTGAACTGGGGCGACCGCAACGAGAGGCTCGAGAGCGTACGCCAACACCGTCTCTCGTTACGAGACCCCAACAATAGAAGCTGATGCTGTGTGCTGCTGGTCGTTGGTGTATGTAGGACGACATCTCGTGGGTGGTCGTGAGCGACTGCGTCTTCAACAACGCGCCCTACGACCTGCTGGTGGAGAGCCTGGTGCTCTTGTGCAAGCCCCGCACCAAGATCCTCATCTCCATCGAGCACCGCAGCCACCGGCACGAGGACCTCTTCTGGGAGGCCCTCAAGGAACGCAACTTCCTGGTGGAGACGGTGTCGCGCGAGGACCTCGACGAGGACTTCTCGGCCGACGACATTGACGTCTACTTCCTCTCGCCCCCCGCGCCTGTCGTCACGACCGTCGCTTGAGAGAGCCCAAGCCTCGTTCGTGTTGAAGTCCTGGCGACGACGACGATGATGAGGAGTTGCCCTTGTTGCTCCTCCTCTGATGTGTTTTTAGACTGTTTTGTCATAACATAAAATTAATTTATTTCACTTCAGCACGGCACAGCTTCGATGGTGCAGATGTCGCGGCGCAGAAGGTCGGTGTCGATGTTCTCGTTGAGGTTGGCGAGCACCACAGTCATTTCGAGGAGAAATACGGGGCTCGACAGGGTGGCGCAGTAGCGCGCCAGCGTGGTCGCCACGTACTGAAGCGGACTCTGCAGGGTCAGCACCAGGCCGTTGGTCAGCTGCTGCAGGTCGAGGTCCACCTCCCGATACCCTTGGTAGGCCTGCGTCAGTCGTGGCACGAAGGCGGCGCAGAACCGGACCGATGGCGCCAGCGTGTTCATGCGCGCCGTCACGTTGGCGATGCGCTCCTTGGCATAGGTGCACACCTCGGGAACGCTGCAGTTCTTCAGCTCGGTCTCCCAGTAGGCCAGCTCGGACTCGAGCTGGGTCTGGTTGCGGTTGACTTGGTAGCAAGCGTTGAGGCTGTCCGACGAGAAGTCGGCCACGGCGGCTGTCGAGAGGTTCTGCCTCAGCTCGAACATGGTGTTGGTGTAGCGGCCGAGAATGGCGACAAGAGCGGTGCTGACGTGGACCGTCACATTAAACAGGCCGACCCACCGCTCTTCCAGCTCTGCTCGTCTGGCGGAGTCGGGGGTGGTGTCCCACTGGCGCTGGAGGGCCAGACCCTGCTGGCAGTTGGGCAAGAAGGTAGAGTTGACCACCTCCTGCGCGGTGGAGGCAAGCTCCCACACCTGTGTTAGCGTACCCCGCAGCTCCGTGGCGGCCAGCTGGGCGCAGCCGGCCTTGATGCCCTTGCTGAGCCCGTCTAACTCCGGCGGGGCGTAGAGAACTGCGCTGCAGAGGGCTGACGTGGCCTTCTCGAAGAGCGGAAGCACGCCGTATGCGGGCGGGTTGGGACAGGCACACATCTCTACCGAGCCCACTCCCATGGCCCAGCCCGTGATGAAGACCAAGACCGCCAACAACATCGGCCCAGAGTCATGCATCTGCCACCGATCCAGTAGCACTGTCTAACGTGTGCTGGGCGCTTGAAGAACAAGCACCGTCTTTTTCTTCCGCCAGTTGCCTCAGACAATAAAAAAAAAAATAAAGTTGAAGATGCCGCCACTTCATCGAGTTTCGGAGTTGTCTCCGGTCTTAGGCTGTTCGCTCTTCCTCGCCTTCGGCGACAACGCCGTCGGCGGAGGAGAGGCCCAGATTGAGCGTCTCGGCTGACGTGAACGGGTTGTGTGCGGCATTGCCCAAAATGGCGGTCGACGCAAACGACCCGCCGCTTGCGCCCTCCTGCTCATCACCACCGTTGTCAGCCCCATCTCCCTTCTTTTTCATCATCATCATCATCATCGTTACAATGAAGTGAGGGTGGCGGACCTGCGCGGGGACGAGGTACTTGTCAGCCACCTCGAGGAGGTCGCGACGCGTGGTGTCGAGGATGCCCTCCCGGTTCCGCTGCCGCATCTCCCACGTGATGCCGTGCGTGAACTCGAGCGATCCTGTGGACCATCATCATCAACATCCTTCATCGTCAACATCATCATCATCGCGCATCATGGCTCATGACGGGGGCTGGAGCGCGGACCCTGCTTGGAAGGGGCGACCGGGTGGTCGATAGAAGAGAAGAGACGGAGCTTGGACTCGTCGATGTCCTTGTCCTTGAAGGCGTCCGGGCGGTGGACCCACTCGCGCACGGCCCCAAAGACGTCGAGCGTGCGCGTCGTGTTGGGGTCGCGGAAGGAGTAGAACGACCACAGGCCCTCCCCGCTCATCGCGCCGCTGCCATAGGCCCCGCCCTTCTCCCTGATCTCCGGGTGCAGGTACGACGACGACACCAGGCTCGCCAGCGTCTGACCATCATCATGATCATCTCGTCAGCAGCAGCAGCAGCAGCAACAACAAAGCATGATGGTGATGACGATGATCAAGAAGAGGAGGCAAAGAGGAGAGGGTGCCTTGAGCTTGGGAAAGTCGGGGTGGGTGAAGGGCACGGTGGGCACGATCTGCGACACGAAGTTGACCTGCGCCGGGATGGGCACGAACAGCCGGTGCGGGCGCGACAGCGCCTTGTACTCGGATTCCTGCTCGCGTTCGTATGCGTATGTGCGTATGTGTGTGAGCCCCACGACTAAGGGGAAGACAAGCGGCGGCTGGCGATGGTGGTAATGTACGTGGTACTCGACAGTGTCGGGCTGCGAGGTCGGGCTGCGGAGGCTGCCCAGGAGCTCGCCCAGCTTGCGCTCAGCCTTGGGCAGGGAGGCCTCCTCGCCCACGATGCTGCACCGCATGCGCGCCGCGTCCAACACGTGCGCGGCGATCGCCTGTGTTGTGCGGCGTGTGAGTGAGAAAGCACACGAGAGGATCCGTCAAGCTTGGAACGACGGAGCTTGCGCATGTGAAAGAGAGTCCCGACCTTGAGCTTCGGGACGACGCTGGCGAGGTCCTCGCTCTGGGCCAGCTGTTGCATGAGGGTAACCTGCGAGATGCCCGACCACGTCTCTTGCAGCGCCTGTGTGTCGTGTTTTTTTGACGAGTGTGAGCAGCAGCCAATGGCCTGGGCGTGATGGCGGTGGACACGTTACGTTGGGGCGCGCAAAGACTGAGGCGGCGAGGCCGCGGGCGTAGGAGTGGCCGGACTCGACGAGCGACTCCTGCATGTCGGACGTGTTGCCGTAGACGATCGACTTGAGCCGCTCCACGTCGTCGAACCGCGGGCTCGACATCACCGTGTGCAGCAGCTCGAACATGCGGTCCAGGTTGCGGTCCAGGCAGTACGACGCCACGTAGATTCCCGTCTTGAACTTGCTCAAGTCTGTTGTTGTTGTCATTGCGCGAACGATAACGAAGCCATGAGCGGCTCAATGGCGGCGAGAAGCGCGAGGCAGAGGGGCGGACCAGAGTGGTGGGTGACGCAGACGGGCGAGAACTCGATGCCGCCGGTGTGGGCCTCGATCTGCTGAGCCAGCTGGCGGTAGTCCATGTCGCCGGCGCCCATGCTGGCCATGGTGCTGCAGAAGAGCGGCACGTAGGGCTGCAGCTCCTCGGGCAACCCGTGGAGGGACAACACCCCGCGCAGGTAGGTCAGGCCGTTGGTTGGCTGCGGTACCGACATCAGCGGCACTTCCTGCTGCTTTTGCTGTTGATGATTCTGGGCAAGGCCGATGCTCTTGCGCTCCACCTTGGTGTCCTTGTTGGGCGCCTGCCGCGGGATGTCAGACACATGCAGCGTCGGGAGGATGGACACGTCTGTGTGGCCCAAGCACAACCACCGCATGGTTGATGGTTAGGCACGCCTCCTTCATCACAGGCCAAGGAAAGGGGAGAAAGGGGAGGAGGCTGCGCACTCTGCTCCTGCTCCTGACGCTGCTTGAGAATGCGGGCCTTGGCCACGATGTCGTCGATGGTCTGCTGCGAGAGCGACGCGCGGATCTTCTCGAGCCGAGCCTGCTCCTCCTTGTCCAGCTTCTCCAGATACTTCTCGTCTTGAGTATCCCGCCCCCAAGCGCTGACGTCAGCAGCAACCTTACAAGCAAAGCGACCCAAAGCGTGAAGCATGGGGACGAACCGGGTTTCATGAGGAGGTAGACCATGTGCGGGTTGTCGAGGAAGTACTGCTGGACCTTGTTCTGGAAGTAGGGACCCGCCGCCAGCTCGGCCTTCAGTCGCTCGAGTTTCTTGTTAAGGGAGAGGACTTCGGCGGGATCGGCGCCGTGAATCCATGAGTAGTTGATGGCGTGGCCGACGGTCATGCCAAAGTCGGTGGTCACCTGCGCACGCCACAATCGCCGCGCTCGAGGGTGAACCAGAGGCGTCTGCCGAGCGCACATAAGAGGACAACACGATACGTACGTGTTTCTGGGAGAGCTCAATCTGGTGGAGAACCGATTGGATGCGCTCCTCGGGGAAGCCCTCCTGGGCGACCTGCCTGAGGGTCGACATGATGCTCTCCTCCACCTGTGCGAAGAGCGCGTCAGCCCCATCTAGTGACCCAATGAAAAGGCCGACACGATACCTTGGACGCATCCTTCTCGGCGATGCCGCTCAGGCCGATTCCAAACGGGGCCTCCCTGGCGCCCGAGTCATAGCCCGTGGCCGGCGCATAATCGAGTCCTGCACAAACCAGAGTGAGCCCGCAGCTGCGGCAGCGGAGCAGGACCGGGCTCGGGAGCGCACCGATGTTGGTGTCGATGAGGGCCTTGTACATGGGCGCGTTGGGTCCGTTCAGGAGGAGCCGTGAGAGCAGGTTCATGCTCATGCTCTCAAACGGGTCCGTGGTCTTGTTCGTGAGCCACGCCACCGAGAACTTGCCCTGGCGCTTCGGGTCCGACCCAGCTGGAAGGGAGAAGGGCGTCAGGTGACGTCAGCGTGACGTGGCATGGCGGTGTACGGACCGCTTGGCGGGTAAAAGGCCTCCACGCGCTTGGGCTGCGCGAGGCGGACCTCGTCGGCGAGCTCCGTGCCGGGGTCGATCTGCGAGAAGCGCGACAGGACGTGCTCGTTGATGTGCTGCAGCCGCTGCTCCAGCGACAGGTCGCCATAGGTGTAGAACCAAGCGTTGGACGGGTGGTAGTGGCTTTGGTGGAACTCGCGCAGCTGCTCGTAGGTCAGGTCGGGGATGTAGCGCGGGTCGCCGCCCGAGTTGTTCTTGTAGGTGGTCCGCGAAAACAGGTTCGAGTGCAGCGCCTGGTAGAAGATCGAGTCTCCCTCGGACTGATCATCATCATCATCATCAACAAGCAAGCAAGCAAGAGGTCAGCTCGATTGGTGCCTCCACATTATGTGAGGGAAAAGAGGGGGGAAGTAGGTCCTACCATGGCACCCTTCATCTCGTTGTAGACAACGCCCTTGAACTTGAGCGGCGACGACGCGTCTGGCATGTGTCCAACGTTATGCCAAGAGACGTCAGCATGCTGACTTTGAAGGAAGGGAGGGAGAAACGAAAGGGAGACGGACCGTCGAGCTTCTCAAATTCGAGGCGGTGGCCCTCCTGCATGAAGTCAAAAGGCTCCAGCTTGGGGAAGAAGGTGGCGTCGAGGTAGACCGACAGGAGGTTGTAGTAGTCCTTCACGTTCTGGGTCGAGAACGGATACGACGTGTGGTCCGGTGCTGAATCCCAAGCCAACAAGCGCGGTGAGCCAGGCGGTGCAGAACCACAAGCGCGTGATGGTGATGACCGTGGCGTACCGGTGTAGGCGTTCATGTAGGTGTTCAAGCTCCGCTTGAGCATGTTGAAGAAGGGATCGCGCACGGGATACTTTTCTGACCCGCACAGTGTCGTGTGCTCCAGGATGTGCGCCACGCCTGTCGAATCCGTCGGGACGGTCTTGAACGTGACACTATGACGGTGATGAAACGCGCATGCACGGCTCATCAGCACACATGCAACGAAGCTCATAAGGGTGGAACGCGAACCAAAAGACGTTATTGGTGTCGCTGCAGTCGACGTGGAACAAACGTGCACCGGTCTTCTCGTGGACCAGTTGGTAGGTCATGAAGTTGCGCTCGGGGATCGGCACAACCTACACCAGCACCAACGCAGCATCACGTGAGCCCAACCTTAGGAGGTGTGTCTCAAAAGGGGCGCAAACCTTGAGCACACGGAACCCGTGCAGCTGGTCGCCCACGCTCAACGATGGCTTCTCCCGCTCTACAGAACACACCCTCAGTATGCGATGGAGAGGGAAATCGTGTAAAGTGATGGTTACACAAAGACACCATACCGTTGCCTCTCTTGACGCTACTAAAGTCCTGCGTCGTGTGCACAGAAGAAGGAGCTGCCGTGGCTTGAGTAGCCCAACCACGATGACTCAAATTGGCGGCCGATCCAGAGCTGCGCAGGAGACCCGTTGCCGAACGCGCGCCCAGCGATGCAGCGCTCTTCCATGATGTGCGCACCACTGGCGCCAGCGACGCAGCTCTACTTCGTGCCGTGGATGTGAGCAACCTCTTCATCTTCCGCAACTGACGCTCCGCCGCGTTTCCAGTAAAATGAGTTTCTCGCGGCGAGACGGAGAAAGAAAAAGAAAACAAATTCTTCTTATTTTTATCTGGCATGGACGAGCTGGTGCGCAGCACGCCAAGGACGGAGCTGCGGCCGTGGGCGTTCATGGTGGCCTGGGACGGCGTGCTGACACTGGCCTACCGTGGCTTTCCTCGCCCTTTGGCGGACCTAAAAGAACGCATTGGCCAGCACTTCCCCGAACTGCCACCAGGTTGGTTGGTTCTTCAAGTGGTGCTGGCATGGTTGCTGATGGAGGAGGCTGTGGCACAGAGAACCCAGGCAGCAAGTGGCCCAAGACCACGCTTGGAGCGCTGGCTGACGATGCACCGCCGCTCACTCTCGACCAGCTGCGCGTCCTCAAGCGTGTGTGCGACGAGTGTAACGGCTTGCTCCCCGACGAGACACCGTTCCGTGTGGAGCAGTTGGCCGTGGTGATCTACTGCTGCACTTCCCTCGAGAAGAGGCTCACCGTCCACCCCATCAACCTAGACCACACCAGCCCCATCGTCACCGAGGTCGGGTATGCTTCCCAATACATGAGATAGTCATCATTGCCATGGTATGCCGTGCTCACCACCTCCAGACAAGAAGAAGAGCAAAAGGTGCGCAACGTGGTGGCAGAGTTTGATGAAGCGCTACTTGACCGCTACATCGACCGAGTGGCAACGGGCCGCAACAGGGCCTCGCACTACCGCGGCCCTCGCGTACGCGCTCAATCAAAGCCCTTCTTCATCTCCCCACGCTGACAAGAGCTTCTTCTGGCAACCCGCACAGGTGGGCAGCACGCTGGTGTTTGAGCTGCCGCAGCCCATGCCCGCCGCCTTGGTGCGATTCCGAGAGCGCGTCGACGCGGCCCTGGGCGCCGGCGTCTACGTGTGGTTCGAGCCCTCGGCTCTCCACACCACCGTGCGCGGCCTCTGAGCCAAGACTCTTGATTGTCTACAGAAGAAGAGACTCCTTGTTTGTTGTTGTTGTTGGTTGTGTTGTGTTGTGTCTTGTTGTTGGATCAGGGGGACAGATGGGCGAGATCGTTACAGTGAGGGTGGGAAGACGCGAGGCTCGGCGCAATCCTCGCTGCTGGCCATCGACGAGTCGGCCATAGCCGCGACTTCGACGACTGGGCGCGCGGCCGCGGTGCCTCGCAGATACCGCTGCCTGCTCGTTTGTGTTTGTTTCATGGAGGCGATGAGAAGAGGGTGAACATCTCAAGTGCATGTTCAAGAAGAAGGGTGAGTACACGGCCATCCAGAACTCGTCGTTGTTGGCGGCGCCCTCGATGAGGCTGTAGATAAAACGTCTCGCAGTGATGCCGAAGCCGTAGGTCTCCAGCGCGCGGTAGATGTTGGCCACGAGCGAGTGGGACAGGAACATCTCCGGGTGCTTCGTGCGCCACCGCTTGAGGTTCTGAATGGCGCTCTTGTAGGTGAGGCCGCTGGCCAGGAGGCAGATCTGCGCGATGATAGCATGCCGCTGGTCACTCAGCCTGTAGCGGCACACCATGTGGTTGACGCTTGGCTGCGCTGCCCACGAGCCCTGGTAGTCCTGCTCCTTCATCTAGGCCGAGCATGTGAGTCCACACAATGAATGAAACACGAGAAGAAGGAAAGGAGGGGGACGCACCGGGAGGATGAAGCAGGAAGTGATGTCCTTGGGCATGCAGATGGTGTTGGTCTTCCTCGTTCTCGGGGTCTCCCAGCCCAGCGTGCTCAAAATTTGTTTGCCGCGCTCGGTGCGGGACAGCAAGCCCAGCACGAAGAAGCACGTTCCGCGGAGGGCCAGATTGTCGGCCGTCACGGTGAGGTTGGCGATGTAGGCGATGGCGTTGTGCTGCTCCAGGAAGGTCAGTCCGGTCTCTGACTCGCCCACGTGGCCCTGCGCGTAACGTAAAGTGAGGAGAAGACTCTAGGGGAGAATGAGATCAACCGGCACGTACCACAGCCCACAGAGCGGCCCTCCTGGCGAGAGGCGGGGCGGAGTTGTCGATGAGCATGGCCCACACTGCGTCCAGGTACTTGCCCTTCTTCAAGAACCTGTGGTAGACGGACGTATAAAGATTGTGAGCATGGCTGGCCATGAGTTCGTGTGGAAACGGGAGGGCCACGTACGCGCATCCCTTCTCAGTCTTGGCCAGAGCACCATACATGTGCGGCGGTGGAATCACTGACTTTTTTCTGCGGCGATGGGTGGATGTTAGCCAAAAGTTGAGGTCAAAGTCGCGTCCCAAGTTCGCGTACCCGGCGTTCATGTACACGTTCTCGGAGAAGGCCTCGTCCAGGCTGGCCTCGATGTCTACCGCGTATTGGATGTTCTATTTTGCCCGCGCGCACGTCGCAATCAATAAATTGCTGTCGGTTAGAAGAGAGTTGGGGTGGTACCAGCGATGTTCGCCAGAGTTCCATCTCCGGTTCGATAAAATTGATCTCCTCGAGGTAGTCGAAGCCTGCGTCGATCGACAGGAACCTGATGAGCATGTTCTTGCCCTCTTTACCCATCCGCCTTAGTCCCTTGGGCTTTTTCTCGATGAACGATTTCTAGTTGACGAAACGTTGGCGGAGATCAGTGCCATGGCAACTGTGAGAAGGACAGGGAAGGGAAGGGAAGGGAGCATACCAGGCACTCAATGTTGTCGCTCGCCTCATCCAGTACACTGAGGGCCTCGTGGCTCACCTGCCGATCCTCGTCGGCCAACTGGAATGCGCCCATGGCGCGCAATTCAAAGCCGTCAGTATAGTGTACAACAAACAGCGGCACTCGTGGACGTACCCGCTCGACGAGGAAGTCGATGGCCCACACGCTGAAGTTGGACACTCCAGCACGCAACAGCGTTCGCATGTGCTTTGTAGCCAGCGCTCGCACGACCTACGGGCCACTTGCATATGAGCACACCGCGTGTTGATGTATCGAATGAACGGGCGGAAGAGGGGGTACCATCGAGCGCGAGCGGAGGCAGCCGCGAAGTAACGGCCGGGCGGGGCCCGTGGGCATGTTGTAGTCGAGGCACATCAACACCCGCTTGCGGAGCGGGTCCTGGCCTTGTTGCTCCGAGAGCGTCTTCAGCCAGTTGAAGATTTTGGTGCCTTTCAAGAATTCCAATCCTGATGGACAGAGCGAGAAGACTCAGCCGAGAAGGATCAGCACGAAGGAACAAGAGAGCAGCGTACCCTCGTGGGTTGAAGACAAGGTGCCAATAAGCGAGAAATATTCACAAGACATGTTGCTGCATGGTGGATCGGTCAACAGGAGTGCCCCAAGAGGGTCGTCCGTCTGTTGGAAGCTTATTTGTGAGAATTGTCCGGAAGGCAAGCGACACCCAGAAAAGGGGGGAGGACCTTCTCCGCGACGGCCTGAAGGATGGCAGAGATCTCAGAAAAGAGCGGATCTGACTTCAAAAATTTGGCGCCGATGTTGTCCGCCTCAAGCTTCAGTAATACTTCGAGCGTCTGGCAAGCCACTCGGACGTACTTCTGGCAGTTATCCTGCTCCGCGGTTCCACACAACAACATCAGCGGTGGCCTTGTTGATGCAACGAGGATGTGAGACGTACGTGAGACCAGGGCAAGGTGGAGAATTGATAGGAGGAAGGTCGGAAGAAGGTGAGCAGCCGCTCGAAAAAATTGGTCCTGGACTTGGTGTAGTCCGTATGTACAGGGTTCCTGTCGCGTTGAAAGTCACGCGTTGCGTTGAGTGAACAAGATCGTGACGGGGCAGCTGATGACAATGGTGTGCCTTCTGTACCTGAGTGGACCTTCTAAAACCTCGGAAATGGTGTCCCACGCCCACTTGGTATACTCTTTCGTCGTCAGCACACCCGTGTTCTGCAACTTGATCATGAGCTGACGGGTGTCCATATCCCAGTCCATTTTCCGCTTGATCGCGTCGATACGGTCCAGCCGTCGGTCCTTTTGCTGCAAGTTTACAAGAGAGCGCTCGATCTCAGCACTTGAGTAGAGGCGGGTTGATCGACTTCAAGCCGTACCTGAAGCCGACGCCAGCCTTGCGTTGCTTGTGGTGCATCTGGCGAAGCGAGCGAGTCCTCCTCGACCCTGGCGCACGAGAAACAGTTTAAGTCTTTCCCCAGAACCTCATGGTACTAGAGGTGGATCATGCGTGGAGGGCTGCATACCTGGTATTGGAGTACTGGTGGAGCGAGTTGACCATCTCTGACGCCACGCACCAGACGCCGTTTTTGCGGTTGAACGATACGGCGGAGATGATCAGCGTCGGCAGCGCCTGCAAGGTGAAACGTGGAAAGGAGGTAAGCCTCTTGCTGTCATGCTAGGGAAGCACTAAGAGTAGCCACGGACCTGAATGGCGGCACACTGGGAAGCGGGCATGAGAACATCCGACAAATGGAGAATCTCGCCCAGCAGCGTGAGCGCCTTTTCGTCTAGCTTGCGTGGGCTGCTGTCCTGGGTCTTTCCCAGTTCGACCAACACCTCGAGCAGGCCGCAGCTAATGAAGGTCATCAAGAACGCCGACAGATAATTGTCGATCAAATTGGCTCGCTGTGCTTCCTCAGAGGTCTGCTCGGGACTGCAAGATGACATCCACAGAGCATTAGCCAAGCGGTGTCGAGGTTGCCACATCATGTGCTTTCTTACCTTTCTGAGTGCGAGCCGCGCCAGCCGACGCCCGTTCGGGTCATGGTCGCTCGCGGAATGCGGAAGAGCAGGTGCAGTGCATCCAAGATGAGCTCCTGTGAGCACACTATCATTAGTGCTGGTCCGTGATGCCTCGACGCAACCAACGACGTACATGAAGCTCGGGGTGGGGTAATCGGAGGGCGTCGACAAAAGTCTTCAAACCCTGTTGATCCGACGCCAAATAGATCATGCCCGTCCAGCTATGGGGAAGGCCGTGAGGTGAGGCACATCACTAAGTGGACAAAGACCCTCTAGGAAAAAATGAAGCGCACCTCTTTAGCATGAGGCAGATGGCCTTGATGCATGAGTCCCATATGGTGATCTGCTCGAGCGGGTAGCTTCCCCTAGGCAAGTGAAACGTGTCGGTGAGGGGCGAGAAGAGAAGCTGCACGGTATTGGAGGTCAGACCAAATGTACAAAAGGTTGAGAATCGTGGACAAGGGCCGCGTACGCGGATGTCGATTCGAGGTCGGATGTATTTCCGTATGTCGGCTTCGTTCAGCAGGTAGAGCATGCACATCACCAACGGTTCGCGGATGTCCTGAAGTTGGCAGAGTACCATAGAGGCGATTAAGCGCCTACAACCATAGCGACACAGACGAGAGGAAGCACGATTGGTACCGTGTGGAGGTGGGACACAGTGGCTGCTACCAGTAGTGGGATCCCATTACACAGTGCTACGATTGCAGGATTGCCGATCGCTAGCGAGGAGCACACAAGAGCGTTTGTCAACACCCTTCCCACCTTCAAATCGAATCATGGTGGCGCGCCGAACCAATCTCTGCGAGTGCCAGCAGGCAGGCTGAACAGAGGATATCTCCCTTGGGGCCTTCCTCCCGTGCCACCGCAACTAGCGACTGAGCGGAGCCGAAACTATTAGGACTCTTCAAGTGTAAATGAAAGGGAAGCGAGTTAAGCGAACCTGAACTAAACAGCGAGGCATGAGTGTGGGGCTGATAGAGTTGAGGGTTCGAATCAGCTTGAGCGCTTGCATTCTCTCCAGCGAGCCGCCCGAGTCCCGCTCCAGAGACCTAGCGACAACAAGCAATGAGAGGCATAGCTACGCAGCCGCGCGTAAGAAGGAAGACGAACTGAGCGATCAAGTAGTGGAGGCAGCTGTCTAGCAGGTCTTGAAAGAGCAGCACATCCCGCACAAAAAGATGCATGCAGTACAACGCCGTGGATCGGATGTTGCGCGTAGAGTACAGCATGTATTGTCGCATGCTGCGACGTGTCATGAAGTAAGACAATGAATATAAGCCAAGGGGGAGAGATGTGTATAGGCGCAGGTACCAAGCCATGAATTGCACACGAGGAAAAGTGGGCGCCTTGCCGATGGTCTCGTATTCGAGCCCGAGCTCAAGCAGAGTATTGAACGCACCAGGGATGCTCATGGACAACTGATCGACACCCAACAGCACTGCCATGCATCGCTGAACCACAGCCAAGGCCTATTCATCGTTCAGCAAGATCAGTTAGACACGCGCTGCTCTCACGTGCTGCAAGTGCACGAGCCGGTGTACCTCGTCGGGCAAAGGCTTGTCGTTGTCATCGCGGCTGGCGTGGCGCGAAGACTCGCCCGACTCGGGCAGCGAAGCGAGCTCACAACTTGCAAGGCGGCTTAGGTTGAGCGCCTCTTCTTCGTCTAGGGTAGCTTCAGAGACGCTTACAGACTCTTTAGCGGGCGCGGTCGGTGAACGAGAGGAGGACGAGGATGGAGACTTGACAGTTGGAGGCTCGAGCACAGAGTCTGACGATTGAAAAAGGTTGCTCTCATAGGTACGCATCCTCTCTATGGCGCTCTTGGCTGGATTGAGCGTTGTCTCCGAGCAGACACGGACGATTGGGCGAGACTGCTCTTTCTTTTTTGGCTTCTTTGGTGTGCTGGGGCTGGAGTCGCCTGCCCTAATAATCGATGAGGAGGATGACGAGTAGGAGCCCACATTTCGCCCCAGCGTTGTTGACGATTTGCTCAATTCCAGCAGACGCGGGTTGTCCTTCTTTTTCTTTTTCTTTTTCTTCTTTGGCTCACTGTCTGTCCCGTTGCCGCCGGTGGAGGGTTCTTCATATGCCGCGACTGTCGAAGATGACGCAGACCGCGTCAGCTCGCCCTCGCTCCTGGTGAGCTCTTTTTTCTTCAGCGGCTTTGGCGAGGCCAAGGCCTCCTTCCCCTCACCTTCTTCGCTTGCCCTCTTCATCTCAACACCACTTGCCTTGTTGGGGCCTTCTCGTGCCCCCTATCTTCCGTATCTGGCTAAACGGCCGACGTTCGCTACAGAAAGCCACACCGCGGCTGCGCGGTGAAGAGAATGTTTACGTCGACGCCGAGAAAAGGAAACTCGTTTCCTTTCCCGGCTGTGCCCCTCAATTGGTTTTCTCATTGTATTTCTTCGTGTGTTGCTGATGCTGATCATTATCGCTCCACATCGCGCCTTGTCGAGTACGCAGCTGAGCAAGCCCGTTTGTTTCTGCGCGCTTCGGCTTGTATGGTCTGTAACATAGAGCTAGATGAGTTCACGCGAAGAATCAATCTTGAGATAGGCGCCTGACCTTGGCCCGAGCCTGCACCTGCGCGATCTCTTGGGATGTGAACGGTGCTCGGCAGCGAGGGCACTTGTTGGCAATGGCTCGATACTCTGTGACGTAAACGGACTACGCGTGAGGACATGACCACAACATAGGTAGATCGAGCCAAGAACAGACGAGCGTACGAATACAGTTGGCAACGCAGGTCAAATGAAACTCATGAGAGCAATGCAATTTAAATACTTGGTCTTGGTCTCCAATCTCTAACAAGCAGGCCCCACAGTCCGTTTCTGCTTGTTGCAATGGTCGATTGAGATGCGAAAGCACGGCAAGTAGCAGGACGTGATACCTTTGAATACTCGCCCGCGAGCTCGTTTGTCCGCCCAGCGATGGTCATTATCTTCGCTGCTCCGTTTCCTTTTCTTCGCTTGGTCAGCTTCCTCCAGCGCAGGCCGAGTCTGTCGTGGGTCCTGAGCAAAACGTCGCGATATCACTGGTGATGTGTTGGCCGGGTACGTACCCAAGAAATAGAGTAGTCACAGTAAGTGTCTGCATCACACAGCTCATACTCATCGAGAGTAGCATCACCTGGAGACAAACTCTCTTGGTCGTCTCCAGGGTTCTTGAGTGGAGCACGAATGAGTGGGAGAAGGAGATCATCTCCGGTGGTGTTGCACGCACCGCAGGATCGGGTTCTTCGGGTGTGTCCAAATCAACATCTATGTACTGCTTCAATAGCAGCTGCAAGTGTTGAACTTGGCCACGTGTTGCCAGGCGTGCTGAAGGAGCAAAGGTTTTATGTTAATTCATGTCATTTCTCGACGGATTATTAGAACCTTACCAAGCTCGGAGTGAAGTTCCTTGTTGCGGGCACAGCAATGGCATCCTTGACATCGCTCCATCGCACAGGGCGGCAACAAAGGCTGCTCATTGTTGTGCTCGCGCTACGTTGACTTTGCCGGCGTGCCCTTTCCCGCCCTTTTTATTTCCTGATTCTTTTCCTCAGCACAGAAGAAGATCGCAACATGAGCGCAAGAGGAACCAAACGCAAACTCAGCACGCCTGTGCAACCCAGTAAGGGACCTCGCGCTGTAAAGGAGTCCCCTACGCTCACTTCTGGCCTTGAAGGCAGTTCGACCTTCTCGCTGACCATTCCACGACCCCTGATGCGCCTAATTTACAAAGAGCAGGAACTGATCGAGCAAGAAAAGCAGGTGCACACTTCAGATTTTCCCCATTTCCTGCATCAAACTCAAACTTGCTTTGCAGCTGCTTCGCTTGCCCTGTGAGCCTAATGTGAACAAGATTCTCGACGATTATCTGCTTACCCTGCCACCAGTGGTCGACGCCAAGGGAAAAAGGTGCACACTTTTCTCTTCCATTAGCGCGGGCAGCAGCGCGCATCAGTGGAGCCAAAGGGGCTGTTCCACTGGCTGAAGAAGGGAGACTGCTCTTGAAGGCCGCGCCCAAGCCGTGGCTGGTCAGCAAACGCATACAGACGATCCATCTCCCGAGAACAAATTGCTTCCTACCAGAGAGCCATGGCTGCATGGACGCGCTTCACGTGGGCTCATGGAAGCTGACATGTTTGTTTTCAATCTCTTGTTTCTGTGACACAGCCACGCATGGGACGAAGTCGTGGAAGGGATCCGATGCTACTTCAACAAGTCCGTGGGTTGTGTCTTGCTCTACGGCCCGGAACGGTAGACACTTATCTTCTTCACCAGACGTTGTCGTGTTCCCAAATTAACCTGTCCTCTCTTTTGCAGAGCACAGTACAACGAGCTCAGGCGCAAGAGCCGGAACGCCATCATGGCCGATATCTACGGCGCCGAGCATCTGCTCCGCTTGTTCGGTACCACACACACCACTCTCAATCATACGACCTCCAGATTCGCCCTACTCACTCTATGCGCGCTTTCTAACCCAATCAGTCAAGTTTCCTGATCTGCTGGAGAAGGTGGACATGGAGGACGAAGCTCGTGTCCTCATCCGCCAGAAGATGGAGCGATTCCTGACCTACCTGTGCGATAACCGAAAGACGCTCTTCGTCGGAGAGTACTACACGGTTCGGGCTTCTTTCTCGCTTTTCATGCATGAACGTTACAATCTCACCTCACGCGCTGCGTCGCGTCATGCACGACAGGTGGGCTCTCGTCGCAACTGATTGAGGCTCTTTTCTTCCTGTACATATTTATATTTTTTTAATATCAAAGAGAATTGCCAAGAAATAAATCTGTATTTCTTTTTTTCTTTTTTTTCTTTCCTGACGTGTAACGCAGAAAACGGTTCGGGTGATCGCTTCCCTTTCTTCTTCACACCAGAGTTGGTGGTGGGCTCCGGTCGTGAAGAAGAAGCATCAAAAGAGAGACAGAGAGAGATATGGATCGGCTCAAGTTTGGAGTGACCAAGCACATTGCCGCGCTCTCCAAGGTGCGTGCCAGCAACAACACTCCCCCACCGCAGGCTTGTCGTGTTTGGGGCGAACTCCTCGCGGACCAAAGAAAGCGCTGACCCGGGAGCTTGCCTCTGGCCAGTTCCAACAGTTCAAGGGCGACGAGCTGGGCCTCAATGACCCCGAGTTCGAGACGTATCGCGAACAGGTGGAGCACCAGATCAAACAGGTCGACCAGATCCTCAGCTCTTTGGGCACCTTTTACCAAAGCCTCATCGGTGCGTCGCCGCCGCTGTCGTGCCGAGGCCTTCCTTGGAGCGCTCACGCGGGGCCGGTACCAGGCATGGCCACATCGGCGACGGAGCTGGGCGAGAGCGTGGAGGCCTTCTACGGCGACTACAACGGGCGGGAGGTGGCCGCCAAGTTCCTGCTCACCCAGCTCAAGCTCAAGATGGCCGCCCAAGACTTTAGTGTACGCATTTCTCCCGTCCCAGTATCGGCTCAACTTCTCACCACTGGCTTGTGTGTCAAACGAGCGCAGGAGGGCACGCAGCAGGCCAACGAGAGCCTCCTCCAGCATCGAGGGCGGTTGATCGGCATGCGAGTACTCTCCTTCGCCCCCAGCCATCAGGCCAGCCCGTGTTTGTGGCCTTCCTTTCCCCCAAAGCACTGAACGCGCGTCTCTCCTTCCCCGGCGCAGTCCAAGGCAGTCGCACGAGAAGACTTGATCGGCCTCTTGTACAAGGCATGCGTGCGCGTGGAGAAACGGCGGCGCAAGTACGAGTCGAGTAAGGACCGGAAGCTGGAGCGCCTCGCCAAGTACGATCAGGTGCGTCGCGGGGCCGTGAGTGAATTTCCGGAAGGCAAGACGCGCGACGCTCATATGGACAACATGTCACTGTTGTAGGAGGTGACCACGCGCGATTCGATCAAGGCCGAACTCGTGGAGAAGAACGAGAACCTCAAGATGGAGCTCATGGACCTGGACCTCAACCGGGCCTACCACATCGACCCCATCGTCAAGAAGATGATCGACAACCAGGTGCACTTCCTGGAGAACATAAACGAGAGCTGCGACTTCCTGCACGTCGCCCGCGCGGCCGAGGTGGCCCGCATTCCCTTGACGCCGGCGCCGTCGCTGGCCCCCAACAACAACAACAACAACCCAAGCAACTTCAACAGCATGCCCACCAGCACCGCCACCAGCACAAGCAGCAGCAGCAGCAGCAGTACAACTGCCATCACCGCCGCCACGTTCATCAGCCCCAGCAACGACCCGCGGGAGCCCTTGGCCGGCTCGGGTACGCGAGCACTTCTTGCCTGCCCGCTCTCGGTGGGAACAACTTAACAACGTCCGCCGCCTGTAGGTGGACATTCTACTCGGGAGAGCATCAGCAGCTCGTGCTCGTCGCTTGCTCTGCCTAGACAGGCTGACGTGGCTCCGACCTCGCCGCGCGCAGCCCCGTCAAGCCCCGCCGCCTCGTCTCTCTCCATGTCTATGGTGCGCAGGAGCCTTTCTTTCTCTCTGCCCAGCACAGGTCATGAGCTCACGGATGATGATGATGATGATGATGAACATCACATCGGCCGCACACAGAGCAACGCTCCGATCATGCAGGCAAGGCCCGTCCGGAGGGACTTGTCGGAGCCGCATCAGAGTCCACCGCCACGGCGCGCAACCTTTATTTCTCCGCCAAGCGGCAAACCTCTGCCCAAGCTGCCGCCCCTCCCGCAGACGCCGCCGCCGCCCTCCAACGGCTCCGTCATCGCGACCGCGGCCGGCGAGGCTGGCCAGCTGGAGCCTGCGGCGACCTCGGCCAGCCACAGTTCGATCCGATCGCCGCGATCCTTCACATTGCTGAACCCGGCCTCAGCCACGCCCTCGCCTGGCAGCTCTCCCACGCCGATGATGAACAAGGTGCTGCCGCAGCTGCCGCCCAGCAATCAAACCAACGAGGACGTGGCGCCATCGACCGAGGCAAGTGGACTGGCCGCGTCGTCGTCGTCGTTGTCGAGGCGGCCGATGGTCGGGGCGAAGCCCTTGCCGCCCATGCCGCCAGGCACGAGTGCGCATATGCTGGCTGCGAGCGGGAGCGGCATCAAGGCCCCACTACCCAAGCTTCCGCCCAAGCCCCCCGCTCCCGCGTATCCGCCGCAGCCTGTGAGCAGCAGCAGTGCACCTCATGCTACGCTCTCACCTGCAACCGACGACAACGACCCACCGCTCTTCCTGGGTTGAGTTTGCCTCCAGACTTGACAAAACACTGTAATAAAAAAGACAAAAAAAGGCCGTTTAATGGTTGCTTGAGCTGCCAGGCACGGCCTTCACAAGCACAAGAGCACAGGAACATGAGAAAGGCGCTTACTTGCTTTATTGGCAAAGAGAAAAGGCGCCAACAAGCGTATGAAGAGGAAGCGGGTGCGAGTTATCCGCGACGACAGTGGTGGCAGCAATGACAGCGGCCGCTCCGAGTGATCAAGAACCAACCGACTTGGAAGACATCGATGCAGCCTTTGACCTGGATATCTACTGCTCGGGGCTCACCAGCGGCCAAGTCGAGTGTGTGCCCGATCAGGAACGCAACGTGGCTGTTCACCCTACCCCACCACAAATGCACCGACGCCACAACCGGCCTCTACTGCCGGGAGAAGGCGGTTTTCTGCTGGTGCCTCAACCTTCGTCTACTGCAGTGACTATCACTCCTGGCCACAGGCGAATATTGCCAGCACCACTCGAACCCACCACTGCTACCACCTCTCAGGCAGAGCCAAGTTCTCCTTCTACTGCTGCTACTGCTCCCGAACCAGATCGAAGCAGGTTACGCCTGCAGAAAGACCTGTCCTACCCACATATCATCCCACTACCTCTGCTCGACAACTTGGTACAGCGTATCACCCGGCTCAGCTGCGTGGAGAAGCACAGCCAGCCCGACCCGCTCATGTTTTGTCTGCGCTACACCGGCTCGCTTACCTCTGGCTATGGTCGGCTCTCCGTGCCCCGCAAGTGGCAACGCGACATGCCCGAGCTGCCGGCCAAGATCAATGATCACCACATCATGGCGATCGTGGAGGGCAACCTGCCGCCCGAGACCAGCCCTTTTGGGTGGCCTCGCACCTGTGCCGAAACAAGTGGTGCATCAAGGGCTCGCACATCTTGTGGGAGTCGAACCAGGCCAACCGCAGCCGGGACTACGCCACCTGCCCCGGCGGCCGAGAATGCCAGTGCCCGAGCCCGGTGCGCTGTCTTGAGCTGGCCATCGTCTCCAACAATGAAGGCCCTCCTTCTCCTTCTCCTTTTTCTTCTTCTTCCACATCATCTCCTTCAGTAGCGTCAAGCTCCCGGCCAGCATGAGAACAAATAGAGAGGAGCGATTTTTGTATTGGTCTCACCCCTTGCAGCCACTACGGCATGGACGAGGCCCCGACGGCGTCCATGGCCGACGCGGCCTTGCGCACTTTACGCAGCAGGTGGGCCTCCAGCGAGTGCTTGAGGCTGGCCTTCAACACCTGGTCCACCGCCGTCCCCACATCGCATGAGGACCTCCTTCTTGTCCAGTGTTTGTGCGTGTGCAAGGGAGAGAAGGCAGCGCACCGTGTAGTGCTCGAGGATGAAGGCCATGCAGAAGGAGAACAAGTTGTCCACGTTGAGGGCGTGCGCCTTGGTGAGGAAGAGCGCCACGTTATCGACGGTCACGCATCGCGTGGCGAGCCACCCGCTCAAGCTCCGCAGGTGGTCCAGCCCGAAGCCGTTGGCCACCACCATCAAGCCCAGCAGCACCTGCGACAGAAGAAGAAGAAGAAGAAGAAGAGGATCATGGTCTTCAGCTTGGCAAGGGGGGATGGGCACACACATACGGACAGGAGACGTACATGCTCGTCTGGTGGGTCGCGCAGACGCAGCTCGCTGGTGTAGAGATAGACGATGAACTGGTAGAACACGTCAAACTCGATGCCCTCGATCTTGACCTGCAGCAGCTCCGAGCGCCTCTGCGCGCTGCCCGGCCCAGAGGGCGGTCGCTGTCGAGCAGAGCCGGCGGCGGCGACGACTTGACCATCAGGGTCACCGTTATCATCATCATCGCTTCCATCCTTGTCCCATCGTTCCTTGCCCTTGGTCCGGGTCTCGATCTCGCCTCCTGAGGAGAGCTCGTCGACACGAGGACTGCCGCCCTCGAACATATCCTTGAGCTGCTCGCATCGCGCATACAGGATGTTGCGGTGGGCGCGGATCACGCCCCGCGTCGGCGCCGACGACCACGACGATGTCAGCGACCTCGGCGCTGAAGAAGAGGATGACGGTGATCCGGAGTCGTCCCCGAAGAGGAACACGACGTCGCTGTACTCGGGGTCGTTGATGAGCGAGAAGAGGTCGTTGACGAGCGTGCACGGCCGCCCCTCCCCCGTGTCTATGAATGTCACCAAAAATGAGCATTAAAATGAAAATAAATCATAAATAGTATCATAAAACAAGAAAAAATAAGTAGAAAACGAACCAAAAGTGGCGCAGTAGAGGTCGTTGTGGCTCACATTGTGCGCGTCTCGACCGCCAAAGGCGACCACGAGCTTGCCGTAGGTGATCACCGAGTGGAAGCAGCGCTGTGGGAAGCCGGCCACGTTCAGGGTCTTCCACTTGCGCTTCTCTGGCGGGGGCGAACGAGATGAGATGAGATGAGCGGAGAGGCGGCGAGCTAAGGAGCGTGTGAGGCGCCGCGAACCAAAGGAGAACGAGTAGAGCTCGCCCTGCGGCGACGACGGCATCTGGGACCCGCCCAGCACGTACATGCGGTCGTGCAGCAGAAACGCCTTGGGGCGGGAGAGGCACGTGAGGCATTCCATCAAACACGACACAACAACAAGAACACAAAATATGAGCTCGAGAGGGAGAGAGCCACGCACGCGATGGCCCCAGCAGGGCTTGGGCACGCAGCCCTCGGCTTTGATGAGCGACCACGTGCGAGTACCTGCGCCCGATACCAGACCACAAAGTTAGACAAGAAACGATGCTGTGCTGATGATGAAGAAGAAGGCAACGCACCGAAGCGGAACTCGTGGAGGTCGCTGAGGCCCGGGTAGCCGCCGAAGAGGTAGAGGGAGCCCTGGCGCACGACGGCGGACATGTGGTAGCGCTCGGGTGCGGTCCCCATTTGCTCGATCCGATGCCACTCGCGCGACTCTGGCGACGACATGCGCGATGAGAGAAAGACCAAGACAAGCAGGACGTCATGAAGGAATGCCAAACTGAAGTCAAACTCGTGAAGGTCGTTGCACTTGAGCCCAAAGTCGTCGTAGCCGCCAAACACGTACATGCGCTCGTTGTAGACTGCAGCAACGTGGCCGTACCTGTGCGTGAGACAAACAAGAAGGGGCCAAATGAGGAGAATAGCGGAAACGGGCCCAGGAAGTGGTCAGCCAGCCGTGCCGTTTGGAGGGCGCTCCGCCGTGCTTCTTGGCCGAGGGTCGGATCTCGCTCCACACGGCGCTGTCTGTAAGGGCGATGAACCGCCACCGCCACCGAGCAAGCAAACAACGCACATGTGTTGGTGTGGTCGTGAGGGTTCGGGGACGAGAAGAGCACAAGAGGCCCTGGTACCAAAGTGGTAGCAATGGAGGTCGTTCATGTAGCCGTTGCTCTTGCCCCCAAACACGTACATCGAGCCGTTGTGTACCACTGCCGAGTGGAAGTGCCTGGGGTCATGTGTGCGTGAGACAGTACCAACGCCGTGCACAAGAGAGTCGACGACCGACCTGCCCTTAGGATTCTGACTCTGCAGCTCGTCTTGTGCTCCCCCGTCGGGTTCATCACCGGACCCGCTCAGCTTGCGCCACATCCTCCGCTCTGAGAAGAAGTAGTCTTGTCAGGCGTTGTTCAACGTGTAGAGGGAGCAGCAGACGCGCACCCAGGTGATACTCAAAGAGCTCGTTGGAGAAGGCGCCCTGGGTGTCGCATCCCCCGAACACAAACAGGCGCCCGCCCCACTCCACCGCCGAGTGGCCATACCTGCAGCTCATTCAACCCCCCCCCAAAACGTAGGGGGTGGGCACCAGGAACCAGAGCGCAGGCGCAAGCTAGCAGCAAGCAAGGACACACCTCTCCGAGGGCGCGTCCCCCGTCGTTCGGTCGAGCACATGAAAGATGTGGCGCTGCACCTCGAGGTTGCCGCAACCCTCGTGGCGCGACACCTCCATGTTTGCGCGAATAAGAAAAAACACTTTCTTCTTCATTTTCTGGGCGACATGTGCATGTGGCGAACAGCAAGTTCGTTGTCTTCATCTTCTTCTCTTGTGCCGCCGTGGTCAGTTGTATCTGCCTCGTGGGTCCGGTGGTCGGTAGTCGGCGAATGTGAGACAAGCGTCTCTACCTGATGAAGGCCGGTGCACGACGTCACGACACTCTCGTCAGCGCAGCGCTCGGGGAAGGGACCCTTTATTGTGGCGAGGAGGTACCGATGCCAGCGTCGGCTAGTTGCTGCTTGTCGTCGAGCAGGCGCCGTCCCTCGAAGGCGAGGCAGTTGTGGCTCCACACATACTTCCTGTTCAGGAAAGCGAGGAGAGTCAGCGGCGAGCCCTCACCCACCGCTCAACGTTGGCTGCACCAGCTGATGTGCCGCGAGGGCTGCTTCTCGGCCATCGTCCGGTGCTCCACTGCGAGCTGCAGCTGTTGTTTGAGCTCACCCACTGTTGTGGTGTAGGTCACCACCAATGCTGAACCATCCAGAACGATGAGCATCTGGTACGAAGTAGGAGCAAAATGCAAACATTGGCGTACGAATGCGCTCTCCATCGTGCTTGCGAACGCAGATGTCGAATGCGTCTCCCACTCCTTTGGCAAGAAGAGCATCAAGAAGCTGCAGCTGGACTGCCCCCATCTTGCTGGTGCCCTTCTTTAGCAAGTGTATCCCCATGGCGTGCTCATCAGCCAACAAGGGATCGGCCAACAGAAGCTCGAACAACTCTTCCTTTGCTTTCGCCGTTAAGTGTGAATTGCGTTCCTCCAGCGTGGCGACCTCACGCTGCATGTTATCCATCCTGCGGCAATTGAGCAAAAACGCTGACAGCCGTGCGCGGGGGTAGTGTTAAGTGTTCTATTTACTGATCCCCGCTCCAAATTTCATTTCTAACGTAATGTCGTCCATAAAATCAGCCTCCGATGAGGATGTGGTTGATGGGGATGTGGATCAACTTGACGAAAAAGCCGATGAAGCCCATGATGGCGAAGCCCACAGCGGTGGCGAGTGCGATCTTCATGAACTCTGTGATGAAGACAAAACAAAAGGGGTCAACAGCCGCTACAACGGCGCAACACAAGCTAATCTGAATGATTGGCACTAAGTCGATGCAAAAGCTCACGCACCCTTCTTATCGGGCTTGGTGCATCGCTTCACAAGGTGGTACGAGTCCTTGGCGAACTTTTGGGTGGGGACAAGCACGAAGTCCACAACCTCCATGTTTTGTAGAGAAGGAAGATGAAGATGAAAAGCCTCTTCTATCGATTGTTTTTGTGCCGGCACCCAGTCACCGGCGCAGTGTCAAAGTCAACATTCGTCCAGATTTCAGTTGACTAATATTTAAGAAGGCGCACAAGATAACTCCGACACGTGAAATTTCACAACACCCAGCAATGGGTGTGACCGCACCTGACCGAGGCAATCAGGGTGGGGGCACCTGGCTGAGCATCTCCTCCCCCTCCTCGCTCTGTCAATTTGCCAGTCAGCACCAAGTTCTTAGACTCACATCGGTGCGTACCTGTAAGAATCGTTGATACAAGCTATCTTGCAATAGGATGGTCACTTGTTCCTGTGCCTCATCAAATATGTTGCGGTGTGCGGCAGCCTCACCAGGCCCTGCACACCATCGCACAGGGCCGTAAGTTGGTAAGCTTGGGTGAACTACCATTGGGTGAATGTCTGAATGAGTGACCGGTACCTATGGTGGCAAGTTCCTCCAACACCACCGCCCTATACTCGCTGTCCACGTTGATTTCGAGCGGTGAACCATCTTCAATGTACTTTACACACAAGCTGCGTGCTTGGTTCCATATGTCCTCTTCTCGCGTCAGTCCACGAAAGGCCTCCACGTCCAGCCTGCGCAACGAGGCTTGTGGTCAGCAATAAAAGGGTGTGTCTAATGGTACTGGTGTGGGGAGCTACCAAAAGAACACGTTCTCCACTGAGCGGGTCTTCTTGAGGAATTTGATGAAGTGCTCCAGCAACTGCTCGTTGCGCAATACTTGGAGCAAAGTCGGTCGGCGACCGGTCCCGTTAGAAGGCACCACCGGTGTTGTTTGTTGTGCAGCGCTTGGTGCTGCTGGTTTCTGGCTCGCAAGCCGTGCCACCTCAGGCGTTGCCGGGCGCCACGACATGTAGACCTGAAAAGGCTGGCTGCCTTACTGGTTGGGGTGGGCTGTGTTGTTTTTAAGGTTTTCTCTTCTTTTCCTTCTTGGTGGGCAGGGAAGCCAAGACAAGACGAATCCAGTTTTGGGTGTGGCTACGGAACGAGTTTCGCAGTTCACAAGTTTGCGGAGCAAGATCTTGGGCGAGTGGCCTAGGTGGCTAAAATGTGTGACATTCAGGCCTTCCAGCGCGACTTGGCCGCCATCGATGGCCGGACGTCAGCCTCGGTCACGTTCAACATCGTCTCTTCGATCGCCATCATCCTCACCAACAAAGCCGTGTTTGATCTTATTGACTTCAAATTTGGTGCGCGCATTGTCTCCCCTATTTCCATTAATCGAAGTGGATCTCACTGATTCCAGTTCCTATCAACAGCCACCACCATGACCTTCTTCCACTTTGTGGCCACCTTCTTGGGCTTGATTGTGTGCTGGCAAATCGGCTTGTTCACGCCCAAGCGGTACTGCACCAATCTAGTTGTTGTAGCCACGTCGACCTCCTCCTCACCCTTTTTTTTTCCTTCTTTGTCTTTCATGGCTCGGCCGACTGCAGCGCGCCTATGCAGCACGTCTTGCCCTTGTGTATTTCCTTCTGCGGCTTTGTCGTGCTCACCAACTTGTCCCTCCAGTACAACTCTGTTGGGTTCTACCAGGTATGAGGAGCCTGCCCTCCTTCCTCTACCGTGCTCTATCACCCACAATCTCCCCCGCAAACAACTGGGCACGTGCAGATTGCCAAGGTCGGCACAACGCCCACAGTCGTTGTGCTGGAGACACTCTACTTTGGGAAGGTCTTCTCCATGAAGACCAAGCTCTCCCTCATCCCCGTGTGCCTGGGCGTCGTGCTGACTTCCGCCACGGATATCCAGTTCAACTTTATCGGTACGCTACGGCCTGTCCTCTTGCGCTTTGCCTGTCGTCTTATCGAGCTTGCGAACACGCATGGTCTGCACAACAGGCTCACTCTACGCCTTCGCTGGCGTCCTGGTCACCTCCCTTTATCAAATCGTACGCGTCGCGCTTTGGCCTCGCGTCAGCTACGACTTGCTCACTCGCTTACGTCTCTCTTTGCTTTGCTTTGCTTCTCCTATTAGTGGGTGGGCTCCAAGCAAAAGGAGCTGGGTCTCGACTCGATGCAGTTGCTGTTTAACCAGGCGCCAATCTCTGCCCTTATGCTCCTCGTCCTCATTCCCTTCTTCGAATCCCCTGTGGAGATCATGAGCTACCCTTATGACACGCAATCGGTGGTACGCTCTTCTTTTTCTTCTTCCCGTCCATTCGTGCTCGCCTGATCCGCACACTGATCTACGGCTCTGTTCCGTCTTTCTCGCCTGCTGCGCGTGACTGTTTCTCCACAAGATCGCCATCATCATTTCATCGGTGCTTGCCTTCTGTGTCAACCTCTCCATCTTCCTCGTCATCGGCAAAACGTCGGCCGTCACGTGCGTGATCCCCCCCCCCCACTCCTTCAATCATAAGGCCTCAGCAAGACGCCGGGATCCTGCGTCGGGGCTGTTTGCATGTTGCAGCAACTCACTCGCTGTGCCTGTGACCACAGGTATAATGTGATCGGCTACTTCAAGCTGGCGCTGGTCGTGCTGGGAGGGTTCCTCCTCTTCCATTACCCCGTCATGCCGCTCAACATTATTGGGATTCTGATCACTCTGGGCGGCGTACGTTGTGGCTTCCACTAGTTTGAGCAACAAGGACAACAACTGACCCATTCACGGTTGTGCGTTGCCACAGGTGGTCCTTTACACACACATCAAACTGGCCGAGTCTGCGGCACAGCAGGCAGAGCTGGCGCGAAGCAAGGAGCTTTTGTCGGTCAACGTTGACAAGGACGACCTGGTGGACGTTCACGAAACTGAAGAGGAGGACTACGAGGAGGATGTAGAAGGACGGGACAAGTGATGGAGGGAAGGCCCGTTGGGACAATTAATGGGATTTGGTAAAAAAACAAATGAACACACAGCACCACCACGGTTGCACATCGCAGCGCCGCCGACTGGTCGTTGCACGTTCCCACACCCGGGCCCAACGAGTTTTTATTTTCGCTGTGCCCCCGAAAGATTTAGTATACTTGTCAAGCTGAAAGTTGTGGAGCATGAGCTTCAGCCTACGTCGCTCGCTCAACTCTATCAACTCGGCTGTGCACAAGAAAAAGAGCCGGGAGGATGTTTCGCCAACGTCGGGCTCTGGAATAACGAGAGCTCACTCAACCACGCCGCCTTCTTCCCCACCAAGGCCGGGTGCGCACCACTTGCATAAATGGCGACTGCAGAAGGAGAACATCGCTCTTGTTCAGGCCTTCAAAACCAACGACTTGAAGCGTTTCCGCGAGCTGCTGAAGAAGAAGGCGCTCAAGCCAAAACATCTGTTCTCTCAGGATGAACACTCAGCAACTCCTTCTCCTCCTCTTTCCTCTTCCCCATCACCTTCTTCGCCTCTCTCAATGCGCCACGCCGTTGCACCGCCGAACGCGTCTCCGCCTGGCGGCCCGGTGGTCTATTTCTACCCGAACATCAACGACTACGACGAGCACCGACAAACGTGCCTTCACGTCGCTTGCACCAACGGCAGCAGCGACCAAGTGCGGGAATTGCTGCACATGGGTGCTGACCCGAACGCACTCGACGATAAGCAGTGGACTCCCCTCCATTGCGCCGTGGCCAACGGCCACCTTGTGGCAACAAAAACGCTTCTTGTGGAGGGCACTGGCACAATCAACGTCAACTGTGCTAATGGAAGTGGCTCAAGTCCGCTGCATTACCTGGCCAGGTACGTTGTTCGCGAGATTGTCTTCAAATCTCGATTTTGAAAATTGCAAACAAAATTGAATGCGAAATGGAAGGATCAATTAGCCAAGGTGAGGCTGACACAAAGGCCCACTTCCTCACGCAGGCACACAACGCTGAGCGACGAAGAAAATGAACTGTGGGAGGAAGTGTTTTTCCTCCTCGTTAGGGCAGGTGCCATGGTGAGCCTGGTATGGAGATCCCACCCTTCCCTCTTGGTTGATGGGAAGGAAGCACTTACAATAAGCGCGTGCAGGCAAACGCACACGGGATCACTCCGCTGCACGACGTCTGTGCGACAGGCGATGTACACAAGATCAAAGCCTTTGTGCGGAAGGGGGCCGACCTGCATGTCACCAACAAGTAACTCTCCTTGTGATTGCTCCTTCGTCCTCGTGGCTCGTCATCCTCACGTCTCCTTCTCTTTGGATCCTCCACAGGTTTGGAGAAACACCGCTACACTGCGCGGTCAAGTCCGGCAAGTTGGATGCCATCGGCTACCTCCTATACAAGGTACACCAGCCATCATGAGCCATGGGCCTGGCAGCTTCACCAATCGGTCAATCAAATCTAGGGAGCCGACCCGTACGCCGAGTCCGAACGAGGCAACAGCTTCGACCTGGCGTCGCTCTACCATCCCCATGCCTCCTACTTGCACACTTTCCTGCGTGGTATGTCGGGTTCATCCTTCCTCGTCTCGGTCTTGCGCGAGGAGTCACTCAACCATTCCCTCCTTTGTGGTGCTGTCGTGATGCACACTCTCAGGCATCAAGGGCCTCCCAGAAATACTCTTCCTCCACATTTGCTCCTACCTCACGGTTCGCGATTGGTGCAACATGATGCAGGTACCTGCTGCAATTTTAGCTTCTTTTTTATTGGCTTCATCCCGCATTCTTTTCATTCCTTCCCTATTCCCTGCGCGTCTGTAGGTTTGTTCGTCGTTTGCGCGAGCGTGCTCACACGATGCGCTGTGGAAGCGGGTCTGGGACCAGCACCCACGCATTCAAGCCGGTGCGTGCCTGACCTGGCCGTATGAAACTTTTCGTTCATTAACGCTTCATTGTTGGCGAACTGTACAGTGCGGCTAAAGACAGACGAGTTCTCCTACAAGGAGCTCGTGGGCGACTGGTATAAGGGCCGATGGAAGGAGTGGCTCTCCACGTCACCGTACGTCCTTTTTTCATCCCTCTTCTTGACCGTTGGATGTTTTCGCGCAATGCTGAACTCAAGCCCTGTGTTCCTCTCGTTCATCAGGCTCAACGAAAAAGCTGACCTTGCGGCAAAGATCCTGCTCGTGGGTGACGCGTCAGTCGGAAAGACGCAGTTCCTCACCCAGTTTATGGGGCGCGCCCCCAAGGGCAAGCTGGATGAGGCGACTTCGGTACCGTTTGGCCCTTACCTGGCACGCCGAAAGCTTTGCTGTTAAACCAACTAATCGACCAATCGATCAACCTAAACCTTCACCAGATGGACCGAACAATCTTCCTGCATGACAAGCAGGTCACATTGCACATCTACGAGTTGGTACACTCCCCACCTCAACCCTCGGGTGAGAACGGTTGGACTGACCCGGTGCCGGCACCAGGGCTTGGCGAGGAGCACCAACAGGGGCAAGTCGCCCTACCGGGGGATGAATGGAGTGATCATCTTCTACTCGTCCAACGATGTCAACTCGTTCACCAACCTCCACCTCTGGCTCTCTGACGTGCGCCGGTACCGCCACGATGCCTGCTCCTCTATTCCAGAGGGACTTGTCCTTTGTTTTTACACCAGGCTCACCTTAGTGGCCTGGTAGGTTCTCGGAGAACTTGCCGGTCGTGGTGGTGGGCACCCACTACGACGTCCCTTCGCCTCTCGTCAGCCGGGAGCAGACTCAGGTACTCTTTTCCTCTCTGTACACAATGCTCCACCACCACGTGCTGAGGCTAACCCCAACCCTCTCCCCTCTTTAACAGGCCTTTAGCCAAGAGCACAAGGTGATGGTGTTCGAGACAGGCAAAGGCGCCGGTACGCGTGAAGTGCGCACTCTTTGTCCTGCGCAAGTGGACCTCACCTGTGTACGTCTTTTTGTTACTTGGCGTGTAGGGCACAATGTGCATCTGAGCATCCGGATGGTGGCCGAGGGCATTCATGACCAATACTGCCAGAGGACCAACGCCCAGCCCGGTGTGACGCCCTTGATCAAGGGAATACTTTACCATCCCTACAGCTAAACGGGGTCACGTAACGTGTATTTTATAATTCATAAACAATTTTCCTCGGGGATTTACCTGGTCCAATCGCATGTTCTTTTCTGAATTTTCCTCGGGCGTAAGATAACCAATGGCATCTTTCCACGTGGCGAAAATGGGCTAGCGTCAATTCTTCGGCGGGCCAGTTGCCATAGAAGGACTGTGATGCCCTGGCTCGGACCTTCTTCGAACGGCCTCGGAGCCACCTATAAATAGCCAATCGAGCTGCAAAAGGGCCTAATGCGCTTGAATCGCTTCTTGCTGCCCAGACGCCCACACTTTTCGTTCGACTGCTCTTTCGCCGCCTCCCGCCCCGTGTACACTTTTCTCCGCCACCACACAGCTGCAAGCACGCCTGCACAAACGATGAACGCCGAGACGACAATGCTGAGCACCAGTGAAGCAGCGACACAGACCGTGAAGGACAACCAGGCCAGCGCGCCGGAGGCCAACGTGCCCGAGCAGGAAGCACGCGACCAGAAGAGGTTGGAGAAAAAGAAACTGAAGGAAAAGGGAGACGAGGGCCCTTACCTCCCCTTCAAGATCGCTTCCGCCGTGCCCATATCGCCTGATACCAAGCTCTTCCGCCTCGAAGCGCCACCAGAGCATGCTCACCTCCTCCGCAACCTGCCCGGTCCAGGTGCGTACCGCCACACAGGTCACAGTACTTCAATTCATTCCTAATCTTCATCATCTCTGCAGTGGGGCACATCAGGGTGAAGGCAACCCTGCCGCCGCTGCCGCACGACCCAACAACCACAGAACTGGTGAAGCGGCGACCCTACACCATCCTGCGCCGCTTCCCTGCTCCAGATAAGGCATCCTCGCCAGAAGACGTATGACTCGTCCGTTCCGTTTGCTTACCTTCATCTTGCTCAACCATAGCCTGAATCGTGCAGGACCACCACATTGAAGTGATGATAAAGCGCTACAACTCATTCGGGCTAAGCGACCTTCTGCATTCTCGCAAGGAGGGCGATACGGTGGAGCTGCAGCTCTCCGACCGAGACAAGCACGCCAAGGTGAACTTGCCCGAGATTCACCTGCGACACAAGCGCATCGGCATCGTCACCGCTGGCACAGCCCTGGCCCCCATGATTAGCGTACGTTGAAGGCCTGTCTTCTCCTTCTTCTGTTTTGTAGAGGGCTCGTGCTCATCGAAGAAGTTGAACTTGTACAGGTTATGCGGTCCGTGCTTTACAATGCCGAGGCCAACGACACGCACTTGACCCTCCTCTACGCCAATCGACACGAAGAAGACATCCTGTTGCGCAAAGAGCTCGAGGAGCTCTGGGAGGCCCACCCTTCGCGACTCACCATCTATTTCCTGCTCAGCCAGGTGCGTGCCCTCCTCTTCTATTCTGTCTTGCCTCTCGTCGAATTGCTGACGGGTCGTCCCCCGCCCTTGCGCGCAGCCGCGATCCGAGAGCTGGGGTCCGCACACGTCGCCTTACCAGCTGAGGGGACGAATCACGCGAGACATGCTCGAGCAAGTCCTGCCGCTGCCCCCAGCCTCGGGCGTCGATGCCAGCAGCGAGCCGCGCACAGCGGCGGACAGGAACGACCCGTTCGTGTTGGTGTGCGGCCCGAAGCCGTTCAAGAAGCTCGCCCTCCAGTTTCTGGAGGAGCTCCACTTTCAACCCAACATGTACTACAAGCTGTAGTCGGTCATCCACGACAACGGCACGAGCGAATAAAAAGATTGTCAGCCTATTGGTGCACGCCGTGCGGCAAGTGCCGCTCCGGAGGTCTCCTCCCGGGGCCTCGGTCACTCGAGCAGAGTTCTTTCTTCTGCTCCTTCTTCTCCCCCCTTCCTCTGCAGTTGGCCGCTGATGGCGCACTCTGAGGGACATGTGCTCATCCTCGGCTTCGCGGTGCTGGTGGGCATGTACCTCGTGCTGACGTCTCCTTCCGCCGACGAGCCGCGCTCGGCCCTCCTCATTCGCAACGCAAAGATTTGGACCGGCGACGGACCAAATGTAGAGGAAGCCGCCGATTCAATCTTGGTGGTCGATGATTTGATCGTTGCGGTTGGGCTCGAGTCTTCTCCCGCGATGCAGCGCCACCTCTCGGCCTTCCCAGAGCGCCAGGTTTGTCTCTTCTTCTTCCTCAAAACCTTCATGCGACTGCACTCAACCGCACAACTACACAACAGGAGCTGGACGGAGAGGGACGGATGCTGGTGGTGCCCGGCTTCATCGACTGCCACGTCCACTTCCTCATCAGCGGCTGCGGCCTCGCGTCGGTGCAGCTCCGGGACGTGTCCTCCCGCGCCAGCTTCACCGAGCGCATCGCCCTGCACGCCAGCACGCGGCCTCCCGGGGCGTGGATCCGGCAAGGGGACTGGGACCACGAGCGATGGGGCGGCGAGCTGCCCACGCGCGAGTGGCTCGACGCCGCGACGCCCGACCACTTTGTGTTTGTGTGCCGGCTCGACGGACACATGTGCCTGGCCAACGGCAAGGCCCTCGCGGCGGCCAACATCACGCGACACTCGCCCGAGGTCCCGGGCGGCACCATCGTTAGGCACGTGACGTCTTGTACTTGTCCGGGCTCGTGCGTGGCTGACAAGGGTGACCGCCCACGATTGCAGGGACCCGCGCACGGGCGAGCCGACGGGCATTCTCAAGGACAGGGCCATGGAGCTGATGTGGGCCGTCATCCCCAAGCCCTCTGAAGAGGAGGAAGGTCATCGAGAGTGTCACCCGCGCGAGCCACTGCAGTGATCCGCTGCGCACGCGACTCACAATCTCCTCGTGCGCTCGCATGCCCTCACAGATGCCTGCCTCGAGGCGGCCATGTCGCATGTGCTCCAGCACGGCGTCACTTCGGTCCACCACATGTCGTACTCGTGGGACGACATCGCCGTCTTCCGCCGGTGCGCGCTCAGAGTGCTCCTCATCTCATTTCTGCTTGGTGGCTTCTGGGCCGATTCCTCACGCAGGGCCGTGGGGTGGCGCGCATGTTGCGGTGTGAACAGGGCCTGGCAGCGCAAGGCCCTGCGAACGCGCATCTATGCGGCTGTCCCCCTTTCCGAGTGGGAGCAGCTCGCCGCAGAGAAGCAGCGCGTTGGTGCGCAGATTCAGCGGATCATCTTTCTTGACCGCCAACAAAGCTGAGCTGACGCCTCTGATTTGACTCACGCGCGTGCGCTGCAGGCGTCCCGGTCGAGCAGCGCACGTGGGGCGACGACTGGCTTCGGATGGGCAACCTCAAGGTACGCGCTCTCCCTTGGAGGAGCCCTCGAGATGGTGGTGGTCTGATGCCCGATGGCCCAGGCGTTCGTGGACGGGTCGCTGGGGTCCCACACGGCCTACATGTTCGAACCCTTTGCCGACACACCCGAGATTGGTGCGCTGCAGGCGGTCCTGCATTGTCGTTACTGTCTGTTGTTGAACTGAATTGCTCATGGGCCCTTGTGGTGTCGCGTCAGACACGAGCCTGATGCTCGTCACAGAGGAGGAGCTGAGCAACTGGACGCTGGGCGCCGACAAGTTCGTCTTTCCCGCCGCCCCTTTCGGGGTTCGTGCAGAGATGATGGCTGACTGACATGGGATGCAACCGGCGACGAACAGGGCGGGCCTGCAGCTGTCCATCCACGCCATCGGGGACAAGGCGAACCACCTTTTGCTCGACGCCTACGAGCGGCTCATCCAGGCCAACGGCAAGCAGGACCGCCGGCTGCGCATCGAGCACGCCCAACACCTCAAGTTCGTCATCCAGCTTCTCTCTTTGCATGTCCTATGTTCTCATGCGCGGAGCTGAGCACAGGGAGGACGACCAGCGGCGCCTTGCCGAGCTGGGCGTCATCGCCTCCATGCAGCCCTTCCACGTCAGCGACGACGGCCGGTGGGCCGACAAAGTCCTCGGCCCCGCCCGCACGCAAGAGGTACGAACACAGCGCCGGCCGACTTGATCAGGCAACTGACTTGTGCTGCGCTGTGCAGGCTTGGCCGTTCCGTTCGCTGCTCGACAAGAACGTGACGCTGGCGTTTGGAAGCGACTGGTTCGTGGCTCCGCCGGTGCCCATGATGGGCATCGGCGCCGCGGCCACGCGGCTCACGATCCAACAAATCGAGGACCTCGACATCCAGCAGCAGCAGCAGCAAAACCAGAAGCAAGGTGCTGAGGTGCGTCGGCCCAACCACATGCAAGCACACGAGAGCCCGCATTTACACACCAGCGCTTCCGCCCAGGATGCCGAGCGCGCCGACTGGCAAGATGGGTGGGTGCCGGAGCAGAAGATCACCGTGCAGGAAGCGCTGCGGGCCTTCACCGTTCAGGGTGCGCTCGAGCCAATGGTCTTGGCGTCTTTTGGAAGCTCACAAGCCTGATGGGGTGATGCGCAGGCGCCTACGCGTCGTTTGAAGAGAGCAAGAAGGGCCGCATCCGGGAAGGCATGCTTGCCGACCTCGTGCTACTGGACCGCGACATTACCCAGGCCGATGTGGGCACCATGAAGCCACGAGCGGCTGCGGTCCACCTCTGGACCACGCATGTGGAGGCCACCATCGTGGGTGGCCGTGTGCTTTACCAGCGTCATCGCGTGCAGTGACCGCGATTAAATCAAGACGAAATTAATTAATTACAAAATTGTTGCAGGTGTTTCGTGAAGACCCAGCCGTAGAAGGGGTCAACGGCTACGGCCAGCGAAAGGACGCGCGAGGGGCCGCCAAACCACGAGGGATCGCCCATCTTGAAGTGCACTAGCGCGTTGGTAAAGCCGGCTTCAATGTCAAGGCAGTTTCCTGTAGAGGAGCCCAGCACGCGGAACGTGTTGTCGTCTGCCCATACGGCGGAGAAGTGCCCAAAGTTGAAGCCGCCAGTGGCCACGCCTGCAGGTCAATCAGGCCGCGAACGTGAGCAAGTGACCCGTAGCCGTGGCCGCAGGTTGAAGGTTTCAGCAAAACGTACTGCCAATGGAAACTGACAAGTTCAGTCTCGCGTTGGCCAGGTCTGGCCAGACGGTGATGTTGCCCTCGATCAACCTGGAGTACATGCAGAGGATCATTAGTGATTGACGGTCAGAGAGGGAAGGAATGTCCCTACCCTAAGAAGGCCGGAGCGAGGTAGGTGCCGCCATAGGCAGTGAGATTGCCCGGGTTGTAGGGGAGCGGTTGAAGCTCCCACAAGGTCTGCTCCATGGCCGGAACGAGCACCGTCAGCGGATCGGTGGAAAGCGCCGCCCCGGTGCTCAGGAGGATCATGGCTATGGAACATGCAACAACCCATTCATTCGCTGTCACCATAAGACCATTTCATCTTGTTCGTGAGAACGCGTACCAGTCTTCATCTCGGGCAGGAGGAGCAAGTTGCAGTAGTAGCCTGGCGTGACGCCGCCCTTGCCCCGGACCCAGTAAGCCGGCATGTTGTCATCGTAGAATCGTGTGTGCCGAACCTCAAAGGGGAACGCATAGCCAGAGATCTGCCAAAGGTGTGAGTGAGCCCGGCAGCGCTTGCTGATGTACCACATCACGGAAGAAGGAGCTGCGCACTTGGTCGTCATTGATGAAAGAGACGGTCATCATCTCGCGCAGCGTGCTCGAGTACAGGCCAAGCGCGTTCTTGCTTTCGCCCTGGCCCACCATAAACACAGAGACCAGCTTGGCCAGATCGCTCAGCGTGGAGTAGACCTGGTCAAAACCAAACCAAACAGCGCCGCTCTTAACCACTTGTGCCAGTCAATCTCCAAAGGAAATGGGTACATACGTTGCCCGTGGGACGGGCCCATCGCAGGTCGACGTGCGCGTCAAAGGACGGCAGCGTCGTGTTGCCGATCATCCCCGGTGGGACCCTTTTCGCCATCTCGGACCAGCCGTCGTAGGTGACGAACGTGCTGTCCATCCCTGTCGTCGTTTATCGTGTGAGTGGCCACTCGCGTGGGACACATGCCGGTGTGGAGCTCGATACCGAGCGGTTTAAAGATGTGCAGACTCAAGTAGTCCTCCCAAGACATGCCCACCACGGACTCGAGGGCGCGGCCGATGATGGCGTAGGACGAATCGGCGTAGTGCGGCTCCACCCACATGGGCACCGTGGGCTGGCAGAGAAGGTGAGTCTCAGTGTTGACCTTGATGGTACAAGTCATCATCGTACCGGTTCTGCTACGATGCGCTTCCATGCCTCGGCGTTGGAGATGTCGCAGGCGTCGCCAAAGATCGGCTCCCAGATCGTCATGAAGTTGCACGGCATCGCCCCAGTCAGGCCGCTGCACAAGCTTGCACGTGAGTCCTGGTACGACGATGCGCTCTCAGCTTGTCAGCCGTACCTGACTTGTCCAGCCAACGCGCGCCACGTGAGGCCCGGGTTGTTGGCAAAGGTCGTCGGCCAAGTCAGCTCAGGCACGTATTTCTGCAACCAGCAACGCATGAGTCCCTTTCACATACTTGCAGAGACCCTGCTGTGGTTCACATACGCTGACGGGATCATCAAGGGAGAGCTTGCCCTGGTCGCGCAGTTGGAAGAGCATGATGGTCGTGATGAGCTTCGTGATTGACCCCACACGGAAGATCGTGTTGGCGTCAATGGCCCTGCTTCGCTCCGATGGTAAGTCCCAACAACAAGCAGTGAGGCCGGGGAAGAGGACGGTGAGGCGATCGCACGAAGAAGGAGAGGAAGGGTCGATGAAACCGTAGCCCTTGCCCCACACGAGCTCCTGGTCGTACACGATGCCGGCCGAGGCTGCCCGCACGGACTGGGCCTCCAAGTCTCGTTGGATCATGGCGTCGATCTTCTTGGTGGCTTCGCGCAGTCTTGTGGGCAATTCCTGTCGTTTTCGCTCCACCTGGTGAGCGAGCCAAAGCTAAAGTAATACTCGCTCGTCCAACGGCGCGTACACGTTGCGTGATCAGGGCTTGGGGAATGGGCGAGGGGTGGACGGGGCAGGCAGAGGAGGATGAAGTCCGCTTGTCTGCCGTGTGGAGAGCGGCCTGGCGCGCTTGTCGCTTGAGCGTCCATCGATGGTACTCTTCGAGCGGAGATCCAGCGCTTTCCCTTACCACACAGGAAAGCAGCACGACCACCACAAGAAGAAGCAGGAAGAGGCAAGAGGTGTAGCGTGTGCGCATGAGTGCTGTACAGTGTGAGTGAAGAATGAGACGGAAGCAAGGGACGGACAGGAGCCAGCTCTGCCGGCGTCCGTTGAAAAGTGAAGAGCAACATCCGCTGGTGGTTGCGTGTTGTGCGAAACTGGGTTGAGTATCAGCCAGTGATAAAAAGGGCCGAAAGTAGGAAAAGAAAGGAAAAATCAAACAGCCTTCATGAAAAGGACGAAAACGATGGAGCACCTGCGCTGGTCACTCGTTCTCGTTTTGGTGGGGTGCTGGGTTGCGGCAGGCTCGACTCTCGCCGATTATCACTGCTGTGCTCCGGCCTCGTTTTCGTACAAGATCGAGGGCTTCACCAACCAGCCCTGTACTCCCCCCCTTTGTTCATTCTTTTTGTTCTCTTTCATTTTCCAGGTTCCTGACTTGGATCCAAATTGCAGTTACGCCCAAGGCGCAGCTGGGGCGGGGCGTGTATGACGAGTCACAAGGGCTGGTCGCCAGCGTTACGTACGGCAACGACTCGTACACCGTCTACTCAGTCCCGGTGCGCCTCTCTCCTCTCTTGATGTTGTTTTGGTGGTGAGACCTCACCCTCACCTTGCAGCTATGTCGTACATGTGGTGCATGCTTCCCTCGCGACAGAATGCCATCTACGTCGTCAACGTATCCAACCACAACAGCTGCCAAAAGGTCAACTGCGCCGGCTCGGGTACGCCCGTCCCAGACTCGTCCTCTTTGGCGGCCGCGCTCAAGCTCACAACAACGAAACGACGACGACGACGACGATGACAGAGTCGTGCTTCACGCGCTTCTGCACCAACTCCACGGGCGGGTGGCAGTTCCGGGGCATCGTCGTGGTGGGCACCGAGAAGGCCGGCCAGTGGGCGATGGGCAACAACAACTTCATCTTTGAGCTCCAGGCCAACGACATGACCCGCTGCATCCCGATCGCCTTCACCAAGACTCGCGTACGTTGTTGTTTCTTTTCGTGATCTTCTTCCCCAGTGGACTCGCTGCAGCGCCGCTGATGCTGGCCTGTCCTGTCCTTCGCACAGGGCCAATGGAGCGATGCGCTGGAGTACCAGTTCACCTGGTGGTCGGACGTGACGCCGCTCCAGGCGGTCCCGCCGTCGACCTTTGTCCCGCCCGCCACCTGCCTGACGCCGGCCATCGTCGATGGCGTTCATGATGCCGCCATCAGCGACGAACGGCAGGTCCACCAGGCCCGCGTGCTTGACCGCCTGCTCGCGACGGTCGCCCTCCCGGGGTCCCGCCTGTGAGGAGCAGGAGCAGGAGAAGAAGAAGAGCAAGTCGCCCTTGATGCTGTTTTATGATTGCGATGATGATGTTTCTCTCGGGAGCCCGATCATGAATCCACGACAACGTCGTTGATGCTGCCCAGCGCCTTTGGCCGCACAGGGCCCTGGCGGCGACGGCGGCCGGAGGACTCGAGTGGCTCTTCTCGGACGACGATGACGGCGGAATCGCCCGCCCGCACGTCGTCGGCGAGCTGCTGGTGGCTGGTGTCGACCAGGAAAAAGGCCGCGACGGCGCCCACGATGAGGTTGGCGCTGGTCACGATGAGCAGCGCAAACACCGACACGTCAATCAGCATCCCGTTCACAAACTGCGCCGTGAGCGCCGCCAGCCGGCCGCTCGAGGTCAACACGCCCTGTGATCGCATGAGAGGCATGAGTCATGGGACGTCCCATGAGGACAAGAGCAAGGAGGAGGCGCACCATGGCGGTCGTGCGCTGCTTGGTGGGGAAGGACTCGGTCGAGAGGCAGTCGAGCGTGTTCCAGCAGCCGCACGAGATGGCGTTGAAGACGCAGGTCAGGATGATGACGGCGATCTTGGAGTCCTGGACAAAGGCCAGCACGATGACGAGGGTCGTGGCGATGACGAGCGTGGAGCCGAGCAGGTTCTTGCGCCCGACGCGGTCGATGACGAGCGAGACCAGCACGTTGCCCGGCAGGTTGGACGCCGCGACGAGGAAGGTGTCCTGGTAGATGTCGACGTCGAAGCCCACGCGGGTGAACAGCGTCGGCAGCCACAGGCTGAGGCCGTACCACCCAAAGTTGAGGGACCACCAGATGATGGTGAGCAGCGCGGTCGTCCGCACGATCGACGGGTGGAGCAAGTCCCACAGCGGGGCCAGCATCGACCGTCGGTGCCGCTCGCGCGTGTACGTCGACCGTCGTGGCGCCGCCGCCGCTGGCGACGTCGAGGAGGAAAGGCCGTCGTCGGTGGACGTCGCAGCCGGGCGGAGCCGCTTCTCGACGCTTCCCCCGACGAGTCCGCTCTCGCTCAGGCTCAGTTCGTTGTCATCATCGTCGTTGCCGTCGTTGGTGTACGCGCCGTAGCCTTCCTCGTCGCCGCTGCTGTCATTCAAGGCCTCGTCGACCCGCAGCAAGTCGTCCTCCGTGAGCCGACAGGGGCCCTTGCGGTTGAACTTGCTGATCCAGTCCAGCACGCGGACGGCCTCTGCGTAGCGCCGCGTGGTCGAGTAGAAGCGAGGACTCTCTGCATGTGGGACGTGAGCCCGTCGTCAGCTGAGACGTTCCTCCCAAGCAGGCTACATTGAGGACGCGACATCGCACCGGGAAGGAGGAAAATCGAGAGCACGGCGCAGGCGAACGGCGGGATGGAACAGGCGGCGATGAAGTAGCGCCACGAGAGGCCGAGTTCGCCGAGCATGACCCACGCCATCCCAGCGGTGCCGATGGTTCCGACCATCCACCACCTGTCGCGCACACCAGACACTACGTGAGGCGAAGTGGATATAATGATGATCATGATCATGATGATGGGCTCGTATACCAGGCGATGATGGTGAGGAAGAAGCCGCGTCGATGAAGCGGCAGAAACTCGGTGGCCATGGTCCACACGCTGGGCACCGACCCGCCCACGCCCACGCCCGACATGACTCGGAAAACGACCAGCACCACCTGATGATCAACGCGTTGTTGAGCCCAACGATGAGAGAACAGGGCCAGAACCAGGCAAGGTGAGGAAGAAGATAAAAGACGAGAGAACAAGGAGCGGGAGGACGGACCCAGTTGGGCGAGAAAGCAGAGGCCAGGCCAAAGGAGGCGTTGAGCAGCAGGGAGAAGAGCAAGCAGGGCTTGCGGCCCAGCCGATCGCTGAGCAGGCCCGCCACCATCCCGCCCACCAGCATCCCTCCGAACATGGCTGCCGAAAGGGCACCTAGAAGACAGTGCGGGAGGAGGTAAGCGCTCAGTTGGACACGACCATATCCATGAACACACGGACAACTACCCGAAGGCTGAACCAGCGCCCGTTCGTGGGTTCTTTTCCTTTCACGAACCCTTTTGTGAGGAAGAGATATCGGAGAGCTGAGGAAGGATGTAGGAGATGGCTAACAGCTCCACCGCGTCGGCTGCATTGCCCAGCCCGAGCAACGAGATCGCCTGCAAGAGGCAGAGAGAAGAAAAAGCCCGAGCAGCATTGTGTCAGTTCGCTTCCAGGTTGGTGGGTTTACAAAAGGAGGATGCAGCGAGCAACCAAGTACTGGAACCAGCCGTTTCCGATGCGCTCCACCTCTGCATCAAACGGAGAAAGCGCCGTTTCTGGTACAAGCGCCGTTTCTGCTGCTTCATCGTCTAGAAGCGCCTTATCCGTTTCATCTGTCCCCCCTTCGTGCCCAGCACCAAGCGTAATCATCTCTTCTTCTTCGTGGTCTTCGTCTTCTCTGCCGTGCTCCACCCCAACCGAGGCAGCAGCACGCTGCGTGTGCGAGCTTCGTCGTCGACCCCTCGTCGACATGACGCAAAAGAGATGGTTTCTCTTTTATTTCTTCCATCCTTTTACAACACCATTGTTTTGGCGCCAAAATTTGGGACTATTTTGGGTTGTCTTGCCGACAGGTCAAGAAACCAAGGGACAGACAGGAGCCCGTTCCACGAACACCACAGGCTTGCTTGGCATACAACGACAGAAAAAGAAAGAACGGGACTCACAACCAAGGACGGCAGTCAAGGTACCCCAAGTTTCGGTATCTCGAAGAGCTACAAGGAGCTCTACTAGCCGGCCCGCCTCATCTGCGCTTCGGTAATCTTGGCATCTGAAGAAGAGAACCGATCTCAGGCGCCATGATGATGAAAAAGTTTCTTGCGGGCTCTTCATCGCCCGCAAAGAATACCCACGCTTCCTCGGTGCAGATGGATCAGCTTCAACTCGATCAGTTGCCTCCCGCAACTGGCCGTATCTCCCCATCCTTCACCTCCTCATCCAAATTGGCCCCTGCAACCGCCCCGCCCACATCTCCCAACGGATCCAAGAGCCAAATTGGGCAGCAGCAAAAAGGCTCTCCTCCTGTCCTGTGCCTCTACTGCGCAGAGAAGATCGACATCGACTCAGAGCCGTTCTGCCAGCTGGGCGGTGCGGCCCGCTACTGGCACACGCGCTGTGTAGAAAGCTCGCGCGCCCGACGAGAGACGACGATGATGCTCATGCACAGCATGAACCAGCTGACCTCCCACTTCATCGGTCGGCTCTCGTCTGGGCTGGGCACCAACGGCGAAGACCTCGACGCGGATGATCGCTCACTGTCCAACACGTCCGACCTTGATACGGCCGACTGCTTCTCGTCGGCCACCGAGGGCGACTACACCATCCGCGCTCGCCCGCGCAAATCGCCCGTCACCGTCTGGGACGACTCTGATGTGTCCGACGCCGACTGCACCCTGCGTAGCAACAACAGCGCCTGGGGCTCCATGCGCAACAGCGCGTCGTCGCCGTCGGGCAACCGCCGCCCGCCCGTGGTCGTCACCACCACCCTCAGCAACAACGTGGGCAGCGCGAACCTCAACGACAAGGCCCCCTCACCTTCCCCTTCGCCCTACGGCACCGTGCGTCGCGGCATCGCGCCCGGCGCGAGCCTGCGGCCCCATGGCACCTTCTTGCGCAGTCTCTCCTTTGAGCTCGACAGCGCGGGCAACACCATCCGGCCCAAGCCCAAGCGCACCAAGCAGCAGGAGAGCGGCAAGCCGAGCCGCAAGCCCAAAGGAGGCGCCAGCCCGGCCAAAGACGGCGCCGTCGGCGGCTTGGTCAAGGAGCAACGCCTGGCGGCGTCGTCCCACTCGGCCCTCGTTTCGCCCAAGCACCACCAGCCCCTGCAGCTGCGCTCGTCGTCCTCGCTGTCGTCCGAGTCCTCCGATGACGAGACGGCCGCCGGCTCCTGCGCCAAGGACCGACCCCGCAAGCGCAAGAAAACGAAGCTTGGAGATCGTACGCTCCCCCCGTTCCACCCACCTCGCCACACGAATCCCCCCGCAATCCCGCAGCAGCACGCTTCTCTCTTTGTGGTCTTGGCGCTACCAACCTTACCAAATATGGGTGTTCCCAATTTGGTCTAGCGAACGTCTTTTGGTCAAAGTCACGCATGTCTCTGTCCTTTTGAGTGACAACACGCAAAAGAAGACCAGAGACCATAGGCCTCTTTGACTAATATGGTGGTGCTGGGCACCCATTTTTTTTTTCTGTCGATACAGTTCGCGCCAACAGGTGTGCCACATGCTCGGAGGCCATAGGCAAGGACGGCAACCACGTCTTCGTAAACGGGAACAAGCACCACATCGACTGCTTCTTCTGTTCGTCATGCCTCCGGCCGCGCTTTTTTGAAATGGCGGTACGTGGGTTCTTCTACTTTCTCCCCACAGCCCCTGTGCATAGACTTCAGAATGCTCACTGTGTGGTCTTGGGTATGCGTCCAGGACGGGAAGATGGTGTGCCTTGATTGCTTGCCGCAGTGCGCCGGCTGCAACCTGCCGCTGGTCCCGAACAACCTCAAGCACAGCAAGGCGCGCAGTCGTAGCCAGAGCCACACCAATAACGGGAACACCTCGCCGACCAGCACATGTACCAACACGAGTCACAACAACAACGCGGGCAACAGCGGCGCCGTCAACGTGACGACCAGCGGCGCCGTCAGTCTGAGCAGCATCGGCAGCGGCGTCGTCATGACCAACTCCTCCACGGCCACCGCCGTCACCGCCTCCGCCGCCGCCACGGCTGTTGGCGGAACTAGCCCCAACAACCTCAGCACGAACGGAAACACGAGCGGGGGACATCAGAATATGCACAACAAGGAGAACATCGTCAACACGACACTGACCACCTCAGGTGGCAGCGATGACGGCCGGGAGAAGGGCTCGAGCGTCGCGGCGGCCGGCGGGACCACGGGCGCCACCGGTGCCGGTGCGGCGGGCCAACTGCCGATGACATCGGGCGGGACGGGAGCCGCCGACAGCGTCGACGACAAGGAAGACGGCGAGCAGGAAGTCATCATCGAGCGAGACGGCGTCGTCCAGCGGTTCCACCGCAAGTGCATCCTTCGATGCGGCTCATGCGCGCTCCCCATTCAGCGGAAGCGCGGGCGGATCTACAAGAAGCAGGCACGCCTCCTCGGCTTCTTGCTTGTCCTCCCTCCTGGCCTTGACGAGCGTGAGCTAATGATGATGATGATGATGATTACGCGTTGGCGTCGACGTCGTGCAGGGCAAGCCCTGGTGCGCCAGGTGCATCTCCAAGTGCTCTGTGTTCGAGGACAAGGCGCTGCAGGTGACCAAATCCTCTGGCGTCAAGTCGCGGTCCAACACCGGCCATGTACGTGACTCTTCTAGTTGATCCCACTCGTGGGCGTTCTACGTCGAACTGACATGATGGTGTTGGTGCTGTAGGGCTCGCCCTTGAACCCGACCACGATAGAGGAGCTGCTGGCTGATGAGTCTCTCTTGCATGCTTTCATCGACTTCATGATTAATGACTACTCGGTGGAGGCCATCCTGTTCTACCTCGACGTGGAGGCCTTCAAGCGGCTCAAGCGCAAGCAGGACATCCTCATTCAAGCCAACAATATTTATAACAAGTACCTCATTACCGAGGCCGAGCTCGAGATCGTCACGGCTATCGACGCCGAGGAGCGCAAGAAGCTGACCTACATCCTGGCCAACAAGACGGGCAAGGTCAAGAACAACTTTTTCGAGGGCCTGCAGAAGCACGTCTTCAATCTCCTTAAGGTTCGTTTGTGTTGGCGTTTGCTCATTTGTGCTCTTCTTGTTGGAGACAAGAACCTGACGGTACGATGATCGATGCAGGAGAACGCTTTCCCGCGGTACCTCAAGAGCGAGGAGCATCGCACACTCCTCAAGGCGAATGGACCGTCGGCGCCCTGATTTGGGCCGCACTTCACACGTCTAGACACATGCGAGTTCTCTTTCTTTCTGAGACGAGGGCACATACGACCGACCGCGCACGTTAGGCACTACGCGGCCTGGCTTCATGACCCGCCCTCGTCCTCTTCCGTTTTCTCCACTGTTTCCTCCTCGGCCACGTTGAGAACTGGCCACCAGAATGCACTCCTCGTTTGTTCCCTGAAGCCCGCCACACGGCAACTTGTTCCTTCTTCCTTCTTCCATGCCGCACTTGACCATCTGGTGGGAGCAAGTGCCAAGCAAGAGGCTGCCTGTGTCCAGCAAGAGTCCCTCCGTGAACGTTCACAGAGAAAGCTTCTTGTCGTGCTCGTTGCCGGCTACCAACAGGTAAAACTGGGCTTTGGGTGGGTCTCACTTTGTTCTCTTTTGGGGTGTGCTTGTCGATCTTGTCTGTCGCCGGGCAGCCGTGTGGTAGGTGCTTGCCTCTGGTCCCTCAGCCAAGGAACAGCTGATCTACAAAAGGAGACCAGGTGATCTGCCAAAGAGAAAGTGCGGTTGTTGGGTCCCTGCACTTGGAGCACCAGGCTCTTGAGGAGACATGACGGTCTAAGCAGCTGGTCTTGGACCAAGGTGGTGCGGCAACTTGCGGCCCTCTGGATGGCCACCTATAAAACACGCTGGTTAGAGCCTTGGTGCTCACTTACATCAACATCCTCTCACCTCCTGCCCAACAACGATGCAACACAGCACTTGGACTCTGGCTTTCTGTCTTGTCAGCCTTGTGGCGATGAGCATGGCCGCTGATCCAACATCCTACATCAAGGCCTACCCGGCTCTCTCTGTCTCTGGTAGGGTCCTTTGTCCTTAGCTCTTTGGTTTTCGCGTCCTCACCCACCGCGTTTCACTCCAGGTTGTGGCTCCTCGCCATTCAACCTCACCATGGCGGCCTGGCAGGTCAGCAGCTGCACCTACGTCATCAGATACTCCATCTACGGACGACCCGGTATCTCTGACTTTGGCTTCAGTCTGGCTTCGAACGCCGCGCGATCCATTTCAGTCTCGGGCTGCTCGAGCAATTCCTGGTCCACTTCGGGGGGCGAAGGCAACGAGTGCACCATCAGCGGCCCTTATGCGTCCTGGCAAGCTTCTGGCTCGCTGGTCAAAGTCGACGCCAATGGCGGATGCGACGAGGCGGCCGACTTCTGGGTGACCGCGTCGATGACCTCGCTGGGCACAGATGGCGGTGCGCCTCTCGACCACCTTTAGTCTCGTCTCCAGGACAAGAGGCGCTGATTCTTCTTCTTGTCCTTCACAGGATACAGTTTAGGATTGAAGGCCGCTACGTCGTGCTGGACATGCAACAACGCCCCTTACGCCTTCCTGGGCGTTTCTTCGTGTAACTCGAGCTCCTCGCCTTCAGCGTCACCTTCTCCTTCCATGTCGCCTTCTGCTTCGGGCTCCCCTTCGCCGTCCATCTCGCGGTCGCCTTCGCCCTCGGCTTCCCCTTCATCAACTTCATCGCCCTCTGCCTCACGATCGCCTTCTCCTTCGCCATCCCCTTCGACCTCGGTTTCAGCTTCGCCTTCCCTCTGGCCCACTTCGTCGCCTTCGCCCTCGGCGTCGCCCAGCGCTGACCCCTCGGCCTCGTCATCTCCGTCTGCTTCGCCGTCCCCTTCGTCCTCTGCTTCGCCTTCTCCCCCTACGACGACTCCGCCCAACTCGCCCGCAGCCGGGGCGATTGCTGGCGGCATTGTGGGCGGCATCGCTGGCGTCGGCGCAGCGGCTGCCCTGCTTGCTGGCGCTGGGTACCTCGTGCATCGATGGATGAACAAGGCGAGCGTGCCTGACGCTCCGGCCTCGGCGCTGGACGGTGCCGCAGATCACTCGGGTGGGGTGAACGCCCTCTTCATCGACGAGAACGCCATGCAGCCGAACCCACTCTTTGACCGCGTGTAGCGCTGCGGTCACTGTGGTCGTCTTGTAGATACATGATGAAGAGAGCTCTGCTATAAAGAAATATTTATATTTGAACGCAATTGTGCGAGCGCTCATCACAGCTTGGCGGAAGCAGCTGACGACGCAGCGACAACAGGCGCCGGAAACGGGACCGAGAATCGGCGGCCAAGTGCCACGAGCTCGCTCGCCACGACCGGGTCCAACGGTATCTGGACACACAGACCAGATGCCAACATGAGCGCTTGAAAGGGGGAAGAAGGAGAACCTCAACGCACGCCATGCTTCCGTCGGACCGCCTCCACCTTCATCTCGGGGTCGTTCGGGAGGAGCACCGCCTCACCCTCTTTGGACGGCTCCTGACGCACTTCCTCGGTCATCTGCTGCATGGCCTGCATCATATGTTTACAATGAAAAACCTGAGCCGGGAAGAGATGACACAGGCGCGGGCAGAGCGCACTCGCAGAAACTGGGGCAGGGACACGCAGGCGTCGCACCGCGCGACCAGGTAGAACTGGCCCAGCCGACGCTTGGCGCTCATGTCCGACGCTTTGTGGAGGACGGAGGAGAGAAGGGAAGGGTAGCGTGAGGTAGCGATGGCTGGTGACGGCCGAGAGCAAAGAAGGAGGAGGAGGAGGAGGAGGAGGAGCCGTACTCGAGCCATACATCTGCACCGTGTGGTGGCCAAACGCCATTCCCAACAGGGCGGTGCAGAGGATCTCCACCACGGCCGCCAGCCCAAAGCCCTGGCATAGAGGATGACAAAAGGGATCGCGTAGGACCGGTCAGAACAAGCCCAGAGGGGGGGGAGGCCAGCGGTCTCCTTTCCTCGACGTGCCTTGTAGCCGCCGGTGGCCAGAAGGGACGAGGCCAAGTGTGGGTCGGTGGTCGGGTTGCCCTGCTCGTCTGCCACGGTGCCCTCCGGCATCCTGCCCGCGCACCATAAGCGCGTTGGTGACGAGACGAGACGACCATGGAGGAGGAGAAGAACAAGGAAGCGCCTACGCGTGTCCAGTCTTGCGGGCGGCCTCGACCTTATTCCAGGGGATGACGCTGGTCGCCATGTCCAGACAAAAGGGCGTCCGCTCCTCCCGCGGACAGGCGAACGCGATCGGGTTGGTGCCAAAGTAGGGCTGCTTGCCTGTGCATGTGTGTGCGTCAAACAGGCGCGCTGCGAGAAGAACGCGTGATCGGGGAACCGGACCATTGTGCGAGAGGATCTTGGGGCCGGTGTTGGTGAAGGCAAAGGCCAGGTAGCCCCGCTCGGCCGCGCGCAGCACGTAGGAGGCCATCATCCCCGGATGGCTAATTAATGCCCCGTGGCAACAAAGGCGTGTGAGCCAGGCCAGGGCCCGGAACGATGCAACTTGCTGGTGTTGGGATGGTAGGCGTACGTGGAGTTGATGACGCCCACGGCTGCCACGCCGTACTGCTTCGCCCTCTCGATGCCAATGTCGATCGCCTTGAATCCGGCTGCCGCGCCAAAGGCGTGGTCTGGTACGTAGTCAAGCCCAGGAAGTGAGCACAGCGGCGAGCCAACTGATGAGGATGATGATGATGTTGCACGTGCCAGCATCGAGCACGACAAAGGCCGGATAGGTGGAAGTCCACGTCATGGCAGGCTTCGTGTTGATCCCTCCCGCCACCAGGTTCTGCAGTGGCCACGTTTAGAACGTGGGGCTCAGTGTTTGGCCGGTTTGCGAACAACAACACGGTCGGCATGCGCACCTCGACGTAGTGGGGCAGAAGCCGTATGCCTGAACATTCTCAGCAAGCGCCACCAACTACACGTCACTCGAGGGTAAGTAGAGAGGGAGAGGAGCAGGGACGCACCATGGGAGTCTACGCCGCGAAGAGACCCCTCGGTCAGCGACGACGCCACAGCGACGGCGGATTCGGCCTCACACCCGGCTTTCTCCAAGATAGCGCGAGCAAACTGCTCCAGCTGGGTGCCATCGACAGGGTAACAGGCCCCTGCTGCCCTCATGTCCTTATTGCCATTCAACTTGTTTCCTCATTTCCTCCCGTTTTTT